>ML783538.1:1322323-1346438 GCA_009831015.1 Picea engelmannii | reverse complement strand
TTGGCATATTTATTAGGGTGATTGGACACTTTTGGCAGCAGGGCCGAATTATCTAGGGTTTCAGTCATCCAGTGGGGTGCACCATTCAGTGGGGGATTTCAGATCTACGGAGATTGAGAGGGATCTTGGAGATTCGGTCACCTGGGTTGTTCTTACCATCACCTGATCTATCAGTTGGCATATTTATTAGGGTGATTGGACACTTTTGGCAGCAGGGTCGAGTTATCATTTTGCAGTAGCTCTTATCTATTGTCTATCTTCTTGGCCATCTGTTGAGCATTCCAGATCGGCATCTTCATTGTAGCAGGTTTCTCTATTTTATGAATAAAGAAGAATTGAGATGTTTTTGCTTGTCTATCTTATTTCATATGGTTGAGGTATGTTCCATGGTTATCTCTTTCTTTTATTTATTGCATACACACATATAAACACATCTAAAAAGTAGATCAACAAAGTGTTTGACGAAATACCTCACTCAGAAAAAGTTTTAAAAAGACACCAAAACAGTGATGATCCTTGCATAATTGCTTGGGATCATTACAAAGGCACATGTGTTTTGAAGCACCAGAATCTAATAGCCAATGTTGATCATGACGTGAACCAGTATTAATTGATAAAACTTCATCAACTATACCTGAACCTATTGCTGAACCTTTTTCGGTTGCATTTGCTTCCTTCGTCTCCTTTTGAGGGTCTTCTTTGGAGGTTTGGTGTCGCTTCCAACAGTCCTTCTTCAAGTGTCCAGATTTTCCACAAAACCAACACTTGAGCTTGCTCTTTCTGCCTTTTGACTTTGATCGAGAGAAATCCCTCTGACCCTGTCCTCTTTCTTTTGGTCTGCCTCTGACCACCAATGCCTCAGATGTAGAGGTTTCTAGATTTGATTTCCTCCTTGTTTCCTCAGATAGTAAAGCTCCAATAGTATCATCAAACTCAATAGTTTCTGTTGAACTGAAACTAATAGAGGTAACGAAATGATCCCATGACGCGGGCAAAGAACACAATAATGTAATTGTCTTATCTTCGGATTCAAATTTCACACCCATGCTATTCAACTGGACTATAAGAGTATTGAAAGTATTTAGATGATCATCAATTTTCGTACCTTCCTTCATGCGCAAACTATACAGTTGTCTTTTCAGAAAGATCCTGTTTGTCAAGGATTTCGTCATGTATAAGCTTTCCATCTTTGACCACAAACCGGCTGTTGTCTTCTCTGTAACAATGTTGAACAGTACATCGTCGGCCAAACACAGGCGTATGGCACTTAGTGCTCTCGCATACATCTCATCCCAGTCTTCGTCTATTATGGACGCGGGTTGCTTTGCTTTTCCCAAAAGCGCCTTCACCATGCCTTGTTGCACGAGCAGATCGTGCATATTAACCTTCCAGATCTCAAAATTGTTCTTGCCATTAAACTTTTCAATTTCAAACTTAGCACTCTGCATATTTTTCATTAGAGGAAACATAAAAAAGAACAAACACCATTGTTCACTATTTGTAATATCCAAGGCCCCTTAAAAAATGTGAAGTAATCTTGTGTAATTTTCAAAAGAAAATTACATACCTTATTCCTCCACAGATTTAATAAAAAATAAGAAGTTTAATAAAAAATCCACTCCACCTTATTCCTCCACCCTTCATCCTCCATCATTCCATATTATATTTTATTCTCAAATATAATAAAACCTTTCTTTAATACTTTAATACCAAAAAACTTTAATACCTTTCAAAAAATAAAAATAAAAAGGTATAAAATCTTTAATACTTTTCATACGAATGTTTTATAAAGGGGAGCGCTCCTTAACTATTTTAGCGCTCCATGGAGGATATAGGGGAAGCGTTGAAGCAAAGCAATGAGACGTGTAGAAGTCAACTAGTGGGCTGGTGCTCCCTTTGGCCAGTAAGGAGAGCGTCGGCTCCCTCACAACGCTCCCTTTGAAAACCCAGCATATATCAATTAAGCAGCGCGCCCTTCGACTTGGTCTCCAGCGCCGGCGCGCCCCCTTAACCTGTTGTCCAGCGCCGACTTCTTCAGTGATCGGCTTCTTCCAGTCTGTGTCCTCCTCAACTCCTAGCTCCTTCCTAGATCCTTGCTCCTTGCTCTGATACCACTTGTTGTAATTTGCAAGTGTGGAAACACAAATTACCATAAGACAATCAATACAAATGCAAACAAAGAAGAACACAACAATTTACATGGTTCACCCAAATGTTGGGCTACGTCCAGCAAGCATAGGTATCGGTCATCTTATTATTCAACTAATGGAGATTACAGTCAGGTCTCACTCACTCTGACTCTCACAGCCTCTATGGGCATAAAAATTTATAGCAATATATGAGAAACTGATTAATAATTGTGATCTCATCCATATTCTAACTTAGGTGCATTGGTTACAACCAATCCCGGTTTATAGGATCTAAAATCCTATTCACAGATGAGTTGTTGTCACCGTTTCCAACAATCTCTTCCTCCAGGCTTCTCATGACTCCGCTTACGAGTTGCTCATTGGGGGCGTATTCCTCTTCTTCTTTGTATTCTATGGTTAGATCAAGAAACCGATCTGTTTCTTCGTTGTCTAGGCGTTTCGGCTCCCGGGCATCAATGGAGTCCAACAAATTTTCAGTCTCACAGCCACGTTTTCTGGGCATCTGAGATTCCATGATTGAGAGGTGGCCTGGAGATTCGAACAGTGAACACAATGGTGGTGTAAAGACGAGAGGAGAGAAGGATGATAGTTCGACTGCAGCGAATAACTGTTCTTCGTGCTGAGAAGGGTATCAGATAGCAGAAGATAACGGCGTCGAAGATAACCAGATTGACTATATAAAAGTATGTTGCATTTGGCGGAGATTGAAAGAGCCTTCCCGTGCAAGAATACATTGCAGGCAGTGGGCATCGGTCCCATCTGTCGACCATCCTTTTTAAATATTAGTGGCACATCTTCTTCGTGGCCTAGGTGTCAATATTTCAATCCATCATCAAGGAAAGACTTTATCGATGACAATTTCCACTCATGGGGGCCGGGGCGATCGGAGATTTATCCCCTGTTTTTTTGAAACCGGATTTGACCCTCAAGCAGAACATGGTTGGGTTTAGGGTCCAGGGCGATCAGAGATTTTCCCCGTGTTTTTTTGAAACCAGATTTGACCCTCAAGAGGAACATGGTTGGGTTTAGGACTATTCGTCATTATCAATTTAAAAAGGCTTTTTTTAACTGTTTTATGAAATGTTTTTTTTGGTTTGAATATGGTAATATAGATTTGTATGAAATCTTTATTTTTTGTCGTTTAAAATTCATTTTTAATAAAAAATGAATTCAATGTTGAAAAATCCATGAAATAGTCAAATTATACAAAAATAATCACTCAAATCTACAAATCTAACAATTTCTTATTAAAATATTTCAGACAAATATCCTCAAAAATTATGATATGAAAAAATTCAAAAAAAAAAAAACCTTCTTTTACGTTTTGAACTTCGACATTGCCTATATACAGATACAATCACCTCCACTTTTTCTGGCACAAGCAAGTCAAGTGTTGGTGGTAACTTGGAAGCCTTCAACAAAAAACGAGGAGCTCGACATATAGCCATCACTAGTTTTCACCATAGACACGTTTAGATGGTGCCATTTCAATTTTAAAAAATAACTTTAATGAAATATTTAACACAAGATTTAAATGATGAATAATTCATCATATTTGTGCGCCATGTTTTCTCCCTGCAACCATTTTTGACACCAATTAAAATGTTGGTTACATTTTAAATTAGTTACATATAACTACTGATGTCGGATTTTGCTTGGGTTTTCCTCCTCCTAGCCATGGAAACCTAAGATTATTCCCTCTTAAAAAAGACCACTCATTTATGAGCCACGAGCTCCAGTGAATCCGGCGGTTTCCTATTAATAACAGAGCACGCTCAAATGGTCATAGAATGGGGTTCTTCTTGCCCACCTCAACTTCTCACTGCCCTGCCACCTTATACTCCTATCTCCAGTTCAAGGTTTTGGGTTGGAGCAGTCATGCCTAAATAGATCTGTAGTAGCGCCTGCATCACTTTTGATATAAGGGGAAACAAGTCCTCCCGGAAGGAAGACCTGGTTGTGATTTGGAAATTCAAAGTTATAAGAGACACTGAAAAATGTGTCAGTTGTTAAGAGGTATTTTTTATTATATGATGATGGTGGTTAATGTCTATAATTTTTTTTTTTTAAAGTAAGAGATTACTTGAATTTCTTTGAAATATTATTTCTTTACTTGAAAAACATTAAAAGAAGTGTTTTAAGATCACTAAAGTTTTGATGAATTAGAAGGTTAGAAAGATGGGTACTCTGACAAATATTTTGAAATTGGGATCTAATTTGAGTATACTCAAGGCACTCTAGCAGAAATTGATTTGCATCTTCACCCTCTTGGTGTCAAGAAGGTGACATATTCTCTTTTGCCAAGGTGTTTTGGGGATTTCCCAAAACCGAATGAATTAGTTTTTATTTTAACAATATCGATTCTCTTCTTTACTCTAGTCTAAACATAGGGATACTTTTGATCTTCAAGTTTAGGGTTAATCACCTAGTAATATCTTAATTTTCTTTTATTGTGTAATTCTTTATAACATCATAGATTCTCTTTAAATTTAGCTTGTACAATATTTTAAATATCATCAATAGTATTCTCTAAAATAACTTCTTCTTTTATTCCCTAATTATTTAGCCAAGACTTGATATCGTTATGCCATCCTGGCTTGAATCGTTGGTGATTTTGACTATAATTTGAAGCAATTTTGGAGAGTCTCCTGCCATACATATTGTTTATCTTGTTCTTGTACATTAAGTACCTAATCATAACTATAGTCTCTCTCAATAGCAAAAAAACTCACTTTAATAAAAATATAGTGATGACACCATCTAAAAAATATTAGGTAATGTAAATGTATAGATAATGATATGAGGTTTTAACAAAATTAATTTAGATTTATTTTAATTTTGATATCATTATTTATAAAGAAACATGATTATATTACTTAGGATAAGTTATATTATTTTTTTAAGTATTATAATTTTTATTATTCACTTTTATATTAATATTAAGTAATATGATTATATTACTTAGGATAAGTTATATTATTTTTTTTAAGCATTATATTTTTTATTATTCACTTTTATATTATTAATATTAAGTAACATGATTATATTTAGGATAAGTTATATTATTTTTTTTTAAAGTATTATAACTTTTATTCTTCACTTTTATATTATTAATATTAAGTTTATTGTGACTATTTTTTGATATTATTAATTTTTATATCATTATCTATAAAGAAACATGATTATATTACTTAGGATAAGTTATATTATTTTTTTAAGTATTATAATTTTTATTATTCACTTTTATATTATTAATATTAAGTAACATGATTATATTACTTAGAATAAGTTATATTATTTTTTTTAAGCTATTATAACTTTTATTTTTCACTTGTATATTATTAATATTAAGTTTATTGTGACTATTTTTTTATACATTTTAATTATATCTAAATGTAAAAAGCATTATCCTTTCTAATTAACACATTAAGTTTACTTAAATAATTTTTTTTCATTTCAATTTACTTATCATTGATTAATTATTTAAATTGCTTTTACATAATTATTCTATATATTACATTCCTTGTAATTACCTTACACATTTCATCTATAAATGGTTGTAGAATGCACCAAGTTTCCTTCTAATAAATATTATTTCACCTATATATTGGAGACTTGGGATATATTTTCATGGTACTCAATTGACCATTATTTTTTCAATATCAACATAATTTTACACCTAAGTTTGCTATAGTTTTATGTTTTTAATATATTAATATTAATTTTATTTCTTAGAGTGGCACTCTTTTTATGGATTAACCTAATCTTGTAGTAAAATGAATTTTTTTCTATTTAAATACAATAAAAATATATAGGAATTATAAACATGAGCATAGTTACATCAAGATTCAAGTTCCATATTGCATTATAGAATAATTTTCAAATTAAGGGTTTTTTCCTATTTTGAATCCACCTAAATCATCGAAAATTTGATCAAAGTTTTAGATTCTTGTAATTAAAGGAAAGTTTGCTACAATATTAGATGGGTCCCTCATTTATTTGCCTATTAATTCCCATCAAAGATTTAAAAAAAAATCTTAAAAACATAAAAGCAAAGATTAACTATGTGTAGGGTGTGCCATGTGGACAAATATTAGTTCACTACTATGCCATGGTTAAACCATTTGCAATGGCTCAAGTATGTCAATGGTTCATGGATTAGTCATGCATTCGCCCATTTACATTCAATGGTCAAAACACTACTTGTACGATTGGTTGATCCTCATAGTCAAATACAATCCAACATCTTGTAGGTATGTACGGAAGGTTGATGGTATTTCTCTCTACCTCTATGTTGCTCATAATGCTAGTTAACACTCATGGTCAATTATACTCCAATGACTTACAAGCATTTGGATAATTTTGATGGTATTTCTTTAGGTATTGTATAGTATCGCTTCATGCTCTCTCCATTGTTCATTACTTTTGTACTTCTCATAACGTTGGTTAATCTTCACAATCAATTGCAATCTAATGGTTTGTAGGCATCTGGGGAATAATAGTATTGGTTTGGGAATTATATGGTATTGTTTTCTCCCTATTTCATTGCATTGTTTAAACAAGGATGTCCTCATATGTTGAAAGATGCAAATTGGAATGGTTCATATTCAAGTGGATGGACATTTAAATCAATTTCTAAACCTTTTTTTTTTTTGCTTCTTCTCATTTCATTTATAGGGCTAAGTAAACTCTTCTTCTACTTGACAGGAGACTCAAAACCACTCAACCCAAGTTTGAAGTTAAAATCCACAATGTATCGATTATTGACCTCATTGAACATCATTTTAATTATGTAACACCCTGTTTTCCCCAATGACTGTAATTATGTTAAGACTTCATGTAATGTGATTATGAAGCATGTAATTGGGTTTATAATTAATGAAGAAAAAATCCTTGAGCACCAACCATGATACCACAAGTGGGACTAATGAAGTAGAATTGAGAAATTTCAATGAAGGAAATTGGAAGTTTTCTCATCATTCCATCCTACACCTGCAAAAGTTGAATACATCACTTGCCAATGTACTTGAACTACATAGAGCCATGTGATCATATATAAAGATCAAGATTGGGTTGTTGAGTAGTTATAACTACTGGTAGATTTGGTACTTGGAGGGATGAAGGCTCAACTAAAACCCAGATAGAAGGACGTACCTAGATTTCCCTTTCAAATTCGTGATGCTAACTAGAGGGTTGTGTATAACAATGGACCATGGGGATATCGAGGATAGGTATAAGAAGAGAACAAAGGTAGAAAACATCACACATAATGGGAGAGAGCATGAGGATCAGTAGAATAATGTAGGAGAGGAGAAAAGAAACCAAGGGAATGTGTGAGGGAGAAACTTTAATATCCTTAGAAGAAGGATATAACTAGTATGTAGATGCCCAACAAATGAATCCTCACAAAGATCCATTGTGAGAAGATGGAGTTGCAGACTCACAAATAGATGATATGGTGAGAGGGGAGATTCAAGTGAACATCCCTAAGGGACAAAGAAATTGGGAAGTTTTCCTTGAGAAAAATAGGAAACGTGTGGGTGAGTGTACAAAGTTGGTGGACAATAAAGTGGTAATGAGGTGAGCAGGAACTCGCACCCATAGGAACATGTGCGATTTTCTAAGAACGTGCACGCATTCTTGATGCATTAGGTTTGGAAAACCCCAAAACTCCACTCAACGAGCCACGTAGGCACATTCACACAAACACGTACGTGTTCTCAAGAGAGTGTGCATGTTCATGAGAAACACACATTCAATAACACACACGTGTTACTAAAAAAATTAAAATAAAATAATGTGTTCACTCTTTAGGAGTGCACACACGTTCTTAAAGTGCACACGTGTTATTAGGAACATGAATGTGCATGTTGTAATGTACCCAACCTCTAATAGAACATCATTATGTGTGGAAAACACATTAAAATTAATATATTTCAACTAAATATTTTCATGTAGATTATCAACTGTAGGTCACACACAGATTTGACCATTGGACTGATACTGCAATTCTAAATGCATATAACAACATATATTAAACAAGAATACAATTGTTCAAGAAAACAACAAACACACAACATTCATATAAACCATTTACACAGTGGATTTAACATATGAATAAAACAAAAACACTTATTTGTTAATGATTAACCAACTAGATGCAAAGGAAGGATGAACCTCCCATCCATAGGAATTGCTACTCATTTTCTCTCAATAGCATTCCACCCTTGAGTTGAGGCTATGAATCTACAAGGACATCCTGCAAACTGGTTGTCCACTCTCCACACACGACAACCCCCAAACCCAGGTTTTACTCCCACATTAGCTCCAATCCTCTAGTTCTCTCTTCCCCACAACTTGCACTACTAAAGGAATGTACTCCTTTCACTACTCACATTCCCTTAGGATGTGTCATTCATTTATCAGGGTTTCTAGTTCACTTGGTTGGCCAAGAATTCCTCAACTCGGATCTAGGAACTTTCAGTTGCCTGAAGAGTTTTCATGGAAGCCTTCACAAAGATCTTAACATATTTACTCAACAAGAAATCGCACCATAGGATTACAACTCAATTTTATAGGCACACAAGCCTCTTTCTTCATAGCCAAACATAGTCAACCAATGGTTGTCTTCAAATATACCATGGCTAGTATTCTTCCCAGGCCTCTGCTCTCCCTTTGTTTCCCAAAATCTACATGTAAAAATTTACCCTAATCTACAGACCAAATTCCTCTTCTTCCTTTCTTTCTTGAATCACACTCTTCTCAAGGATGATTGTACTTCATCCGATGATGTCCAATAACTATGGGATGTGACCACTCACACCCACCCTCTTACGTGAGTTCAAATGATTGGCTTCTCATACAATCAATCAATAAATATAAGGTTATACATGTTGTAGGAAAATCTCCCTGCGGACAGGTAGATTGCCTCAAAGAGCTTGACCTTAACTCTAACACAGAAAATACTTAACGTGGAAACTGACTTCCTTTCAAATCTATACAAACTAACACATGAGAAGGAAGGAGAACAGAAGTACCTCTTTATCGGTGTTTGTCCCTGCACGCTCTGAGTTGAGCTCCGATCCTTTGCTCCTCGCTGAGTCCTGTAGACAAACAAGATACGACCACTTCCTACTCTATTGATATTAGCTTGAAAACAAATCTATCTATCAATGATAAGTTCATGTAACATCATACACAAACTAGAAAGAAACAGGCCAAGCATGTCATATTAATGAGAATAACGACAGTAGTACTTACAATCGTAGATGCGAATGCGACAGCTTCGTCAAGTCCCCTTCGTCTAACCCTTGCTTGAAAGATCCACAACCTAGATGACAGTAGCTTCACTGATCACTCTCCTTTGGCTGACTGTATGTTTCCTATGAGATCAAAGGTTTCATGTTAGCAATTCTTCCCTCTTTTCACCATCATAGAGCTTTCTTATATAGGTTAAGAGGAGCTTAACCTCTTGAGTTATATTTAGAACAAGTTGAGGAACTTCCTCCTTAGATCAGGCATCCTCTGATGGAACCAAGAATTCGAATGCAACTGCCTTCTAAACTTGAAATATCCTCCCCTTATTCTCCTCAACGGGCTAACTACTGCCTCAGATTAGGCAACGCTCCCTCAAAATGGGCACCAGAGCGCTGTAGCGCTCCCTAGAAGCTTGAGGAGAGCGCCAGCGCTCCAAAGGTGGATAACGCTCCTTCAGAGGGGCAGACAAGTGTTATAACGCTCCCTGAGGCCTTATAGGGGAGCGCCAGTGCTCCTAAGGTTGATGTAGGGGAGCACTCACCCTCAAAACCTTTGTTTAAGAGATCTTCTCAGGTGTTAATATTTCCTTGACTTCAGTTAATCAATTCCTCTTCTCCAAATCAAGTGTACGAGATGTTTTAAGTGCCTCTTTAGTGTCATCATTGTGGCAGTATGCTTGAACAACGTTTGCGACACTTACGACAATTGAGAGGAACATGCGACACTTTTTCGGTTGAGTAATTTTGACGTGTAATAGAATGCCCCCCAAAGTATGAAGTTAGAAGATGCGAACTGATAACTGAAAATCTTTGTAGACGTTCAAGCAAGAGTATAGACTCGGAGAACCTGACAGAAGCTGCACACAAACATCCAACAAATATCATGACATATTTCAAAACCCAAGGCATGCATACCTATGCTTGGGTGATCAAGACTTGCAAGATATGGCCGCTATAGAATACACTGCGGATCCATAATTGTATTGATAAGAAGGTATAGCCATCGAAGATACAATGTGGATCTATACTCTGATGACTCAAACTGATCGTAGCCACAAAGAATACACAGTGGATCTATGATATGACAAGACATAGCCACGACCAATACAAAGTGGATCTATGTAACAGTGTATGTGTTCTTTGTCCAATAGAAACTCCTTCGCAGCCTGGGAAAAGCATATATCAAAGTGCTTACTCAACCCAGGGTCTTCTTACCAATATCAATGTGGCACGATTCTAACCATGTGAATAGATGTCCTGATGTTGAACATGGAAGAAACCACTTGATTACCGGTCAATGGTGTGAATCGTTAGCAAGTGCGGGGGAAATCACCATTAATGTCAATGATTCCCAAGGTACCCTAGTACATTCCAGCGAATGTGAATAGATGAGCTGAGGTCGAACATTCGTGGAATCATTTGATCAGAGGTCAATGATGTAAACCTACTGTCGAATGTGAGGAGGCCTGCCATTGAGGCATGCAGGTCCCAAAGTACTAACTAGTTCCTAAGTCTAATTCCCGGATAATGTGTTGAAGTCGACAGGAATAGACTCATCGAGGGAGGGCCTTGATGTATCCCCCATCAATGACATGAAACAGACATGGAGATGTAATTGGTATATCAAATGGACATGGACTGACATAGGTTTTGAGTCAAGATATTTGGGATGGCTAACTCCAGAGGCAGATACTTCCCTTGAACACTGAGGCACAACAAAAAAACATGACGTGGACCAACACTTATGCAGTGGATATGGTGACTTGCGTCGAGTGACCCAAAGGAGTGAAAGGGACTCAAAGGATTGGCTCAGTGCAGAGGTTCAGCGGATTATGATATACGCAAATGACAAAGTGTCGTGTTCAAGGGTGACTCTAAGAAGTGTTGGATGATGTTCTCAAGAGGCTGCTTGGCTTGCTCCTTTCAATTTTTCCACCATCCAGATAGACGAGTACCTCTTTTTTATTTAATGAGCTCGAGGAGGATAACACATGCTTGATATAACTCACCTTCAGTAAGTTCCTCTTCCTTTGTTTAACAAACCAGAAGAAGTAAGGATTTGGTCCCATGTGGGCCTGTCGATGTGTGCTTTAATGAGTCCAAAGACAGAAAACTGAAAGGTTTTTTGGGATTATAGAGTTTGGAAAAACACTTAAAAGAGAACTCTCTCAATTCCTTTTTGGTACAGTAGTCTAACGAGACCGAAAAAGAGATAAGCTATTGCTCGAAAGACGCCCTTTCTGACCTTTTAACGAGTGTGAAAGGAAGCAAGGTCACTCGACAATCTTTTCATATTTAGAGAGTCTGAAAAGGGTTTAAAGAAGACTCCAGGGGGGTTCCTTTTTCATGTGTTCGTGTATCCATACAGGTCTGAAAAAGAGATAAAATTTTACCCGGTTACGTTCTCATATTTTTGAGCTCAAGAATGAACTAAGACTATGCTCATAAGTGTGACAAGGTAAATCACCCGTCAGAACTTCCAGGAAACCTGCGATGTCAGAGCTACAAAACAAAAGTTTAGCGAAGCCATTATGTTGTTAGAGAAACCCAAAAATGAATATACCTTGTAAAAATGAAAATTTATAAATAACAATACAATGAAAATTCCATTTACCATTTCATTTTTCACAAGGATTTTGGAGTAGTGGAGATTCTCATTTTGAGGTGGATCTTGTTTTGTTCGATGTCGGAGCTACGGTTCAGTGTTTCACTTGCCGTTTGGACCAGGTAGATGTCCATCTCTTATTCTTTCAAACACATGGTTTCACATTCATTTTAATAGCATCATTTAATTTAAAATTTAAGGCCCTAAATTGCCCAAAAAGACCAAAATCGGCCTCTTTTAAAAATGATGGAAAAAGGGGATTCTTTTTACAAAAACGTTTTAGAAAAGGGTGGCCAAGATGCCAATGCCTCAATAGTTGATTGGATGAGTCATTTTTTGGCAAAAGAACCCATGAAAAATCTTCCCATACGCCCACGCAGCCACAAAGTCGTTTTGAAAACGTTTTTATTATTGTTTGATGAATGTTAAATGGATAGGGAAGGGCGTGGTGATTGTAAAAGAGGGTGTGATCATTTTAAATGATGTGGGCATTTAGATTTCACGTTTTAAATCGCTTTTAAAAATTGCCAAAATTGTCAAAACGTGGGAATAATGAATTTCTTTATTTTTTGTTTTGTAGGTAATTTTGGTGACCATGATCGAGTGGAAAGAAAGAGAGCATGAGATGGATGACTTAGCCGCCTTGCGGAGTCCTCACACACGGGCCGCATTGCGAGCTTGTGGCTTACTAAAGTTCTTCAAATTTCAAAAGATGAAGAAAGAGATTTTATTGCTTGAGCATATGATCGGCCTATGGGATGTTGCAGAGCAAGGATTCCGAATTGGCACACAGCTTTTAACCATTGAGTTAGAAGATGTGTATTTTTTGACTGGCCTCTCAAAAAGAGGGGTTCCATTTCACTGGAAATTTCTTTGCCTGGCTGAGACGACAGTATCTCTAGATAGAGGACTTCCCTTATGCTGAGGTGGATTTTCGTGGGAGCATGGATTTGATTTTTCCCGTGGGGGAAGACTGGGATGTGTCAGGTAAGAGACTGAGCCATACCTTGTCTAGTTTTTGTTTTTTGAGTTTTTAATGTATATATATTTTTTTGTGTATGTAGAAGAGTTTTAACAGATGTATTGTTTTCAACATGCAGACAAGGGAGCAGTGCGCCCAGCCGATATACCGGTACCAGGACATCACCGGGGCATTCCAGTTGCAGCAGATCTAGCAGTACCAGTGATAGGTCTCCGGGAGGTTGAGAGAAACCTCCAAGCCCTTACGATGGGCATTCCTCCTTTACAGAGGGGAGAAGTGTCTTTACATCTACAGAGGCACATTGTGGGAGTACCAGAGAATATCAATTCTCTATTGAGGCGCGTAGTGCGCGTGGTGATGTGTTACTCGTAGCACAATGTAGTGCGGGGAGATTAGAGTCTCTACGGTGATCATATTTTTGTATGCCTTGTTAGGCGACGTTGTATGGGTGGAAAGACCCAATATTTTTCTCTTCTACATACTTTTTGATGTAATCCAAACATTTCAGTCACGCCATATATATATACAGTTTCAAGTTTTTACAGTGCCAATGATTTGTACATGATGATGTCTGTGATGTGTTTTAATTTTCATGTAATGTACACTTTTGTTTTCCTTAACTCTTATATGTGGGCAAGATACCGATCAATGATATAATTAGCTAACGAATCCGAAACACTATTAAGTTCTCTTGGAATGTGTCTATATTCAATGTAATCGAACATTCGTTCAAGACGGCGAACTTGTAAGTGGAGACGTAGCAGGATAGGACTACGGATAGCGTAGATACGGTTGAGTTGATAGACCACGAGTTGGGAGTCTAAGTAAATAATGATATGAGAGATACCTAGAGAGGAGGCTTGGGTCAACAGTCCAATGACAGTGTGATATTCTGCCATATTGTTGGTTGCTGGTACTAAGAAGATACCTCTTGAACTCACCACCTCGTCAAATTGGTAAATAACCCATGCTGCCAAAGCAATGTTCCGGGTATGTCGACTAGCACCATCCGCGAACCCAAAAAAGATAGGAAAGGAGGACGTCATCTGCGCATGAAAACACAAGCACAATCATGAGTGGCAAAGGTAAAGACTCAAGCACGCGAAAGAAATAGACACACCAAACTAAAATACAATAATGTACAAAGTACAGATGCTAGGTGATCTAGGCATAGTACTTTTTAAGGTAAAGCCCATTTCGGGGCTCTCCCAGGGAAATTCCATCATGATCTACTAGTTCATAAGCGCCTCTATGTAGAACACGCTTCACGATGTAAGGACCATGCCACATAGGTTCTAACTTTCCTATCCTCAATTTATCGTGACCTTGGTCATAAACGAGGACTAAGTCTCCTTCTGCGAAAGTCCGAGGGTGGATGGATTTGTTGTATTGACTCTTAATTCGTTTCTGATGTGCCTCATTAACGAGAGTAGCATCAAGACGTGTTTCTTCCAGCTTGGATAAATACAAGAATCGTTCTTCTTCAGCAGAAGTATGGGGCAGAAGTTCTACTTTCAGTTTGAGTGATGGAATCTCACACTCGATTGGTAGGACGACTTCAATTCCATATACCAACTGGAAAGAAGTAAATCCAGTTGAGGTTTTCACAGAAGTGTGATAGGCCTAGAGAGCGGAGAAAAGTTGTAAATGCCACGATGTGTTGTTTTACCCTACCATGCATTGGATCATGGTTTTTAGGACTTTGTTGATGGCCTCAACTTGTCCGTTAGCCTGAGGGTAGTAAGGGGATGCGTTTTCATGGCGAAAACCCAATTTGACATGTAATTCGCTCATCATCTGGTTTTTGAAGTGTGCACCATGATCAGTGACAATGGAACATGGTACACCAAAACGAGTTATGATATGGTTGAAAAGAAACAGAGCTGCAGTACGACCATCATTCAGGAAGGTAGGCATAGCCTCAGCCCATTTGGTGAAGTACTCGACGGCGACGATGATGTAACCGTGACCCCGGCTGAGGTAGGCTTACACTGCATGAAATCGATACCCCACTTGGAAAAGGGGTCGATGGCGATAATGGGGTGCAGCGTAGTAGGGTGGGTGCGTGCCTTCTTGTTAAAGACTTGGCAGGGTGGGCATTTTTTGACGGCCTCGATGCAATCTTTGAAAATCAAGGGCCAAAAGTAGCCGGCACGTAGGATTTTTTGGGCTGTGGCCATCCCGGAAAGGTGACCGCCATAGGCGCCAAGGTGACAATCGTTCAAAACACGTTCAGCCTCCTCATGAATCAGACATCTCCGAAGGATGGTGTCAATACCATGGTGATAGAAGGTGTCGTCGATGATGAGATAACGACGAGAGTGGTGACGAATGCGTCGACGCTCTTCGCAAGAGATGTTGGGCTGAAAATGTTGGGTTTGAAGGTAGAGGAGAATGTCTCCGTACCAAGGATCGGAGGTGCTGATGAGGAAGAGAGATTCATTGGGGAGAGGATCTCTAGGTTCAATATTTTCATCGGCATGAGGAAGAGCACAGATAAGCTCTGCAAACACCAGGGATTTTTTGGCTTTAGCCTTCTTAAACTCAAGATAGAATTCTTGAAGAATGACGATCCATTTAGAATATTTTCCCCCAAGTACTTGACGCGTCAAGACGTGGTACATGGGGTTGGAGTCTGCGATCACCGTGGTGGTGCGTAATAAGATGTAATGGCGAAATCTCTGGACAGCAATGATGGCTGCCAAAGCCAGTTTCTTGACATGCGAATATTGGAGTTCGGGTCCAGATAGACTCTTGATCAGATAATAAATCACATGTTCTTCGCCGTTAGGGTCTTCCTGAACTAACACCATCGTAATAGTGGAAGTGGAGGCAGCCAAGCAAAGGATATAGTCCTTTGTGTACTCCAGAGGGTGTAACAAGGGAGCGTAGGTCAAGGCGTGCTTGAGAGCATCAAATGATCGTTGGGCAGTGTCATCCCAGATGAAAGGGATGTTTTTCTGTAGTAACCGCATGAATCCTTTAGTTATCTCGGCATAGTTGCAGATGAAACGGCGAAGGAAGTTTTCTTTGCCTTGCAAACTCTAGAGTTGGGTCAAATTGGTAGGTGGGGGTAAGGCTAGAATGGCCTTGATCTTTAAGGGATCCACCCAGATCCCATCTTTGGAGACAATGAAACCGAGGAGTCGACCGGATTCGATAGCGAAAATGCACTTGTGGGGGTTCAAGCGAATACGGTAGAACCGACATCGAAGAAAAATCGCTCGCAAGTGATTGATGTGATCGGATCGATTGGATGAGTGGGCGGGTAAATCATCGAGGTAAGGCTCTGCGATATGCTTGATATCGTGAAAAGCGTACAAAATGGCCCGCTGGAAAGTAGCACCAGCATTTTTGAGGCCAAATGGTAACTTTCAATAGGAAAAAGTCCCCCATGGGAAGATAAAGGTTGTCTTATGTTGATCAGTAGGTAAGATTTCAATCTGGTTATACCCAAAAAAGCCATCCATGAAAGAGAAGATTACGCTCCCCGCGCAATTATCGATGATTTGGTCGATGAAGGGTGTAGGGTAGTTGTCCTTAGGACAAGCTTTGTTGAGACCTCAATAGTCTAGACAAACATGGATGGTCCCTTGTTTTTTGGCAACCGGAACAAGGTTGGAGACCCATTCTGTCAAAGGGACGGGATAGATGAAGCCAAATTTTAGAAGTTTTTCAACTTCTTCCTTTATAGCTGCGATTTTCTTGGGATGAACCGGGCGAAGCTTTTGTCGAAAAGGTTTCACATCAGGGTAAGTTTTGATTTCATGTACAATGATTGAAGGGTTGATCCCTGGCATCTCCTCGTAGCTCCATGCGAAGACATCGCGGAATTCCTTAAACAAAGCGGTGTAAGAGACCACTTCCTTGGGTATGCAATTAGCACCGAGGTTGATGTTTTCCATGACACCTTCTTTGATCGAAATGTCAATCACGATCATAGGGGAGATGTTACCCATGTTCCCCTCAGAGAGAGTATCTTGTGTGAGGATAGGAGATTGCGGAGCATCGGTAACATCGGGAGGGAAGACAGAGCATATGTCTTGGTGAATTTCTTCCAAAGGCGAAAGGAAAGAGGATCGATGATGGTTATCATCCCAAGGCAGATCGTCAATGCTAAGCATTTCCATAATATATTCGTCCGAACAAAAAATTTGGGAAATGTAATCAACAACAGATGACAGGGAATCCAACCACGAGGGCACCGAGTAAGCATCTGGTGCCAATGAATGTGAATTGTTGGAAGAGGGAGAGGCAGATTGAATAGCTACGTATGCGGCCTCGGCTGGGCTAAGTGGCATAGTGTCACTGAGCACATCGAATTCCAAAGGACTAGGTACAATCCAAGGATCAGATGATTCCAAGGATTGATAAGGCATGGTCGAGATCATATTGACGATGGAAATATGATGTGAGGTAGGTGGAAGTGGTGTACAAAAAGTACCCATAAGGCTAGAATCTTTCAATAAGCCAACACCAACACTTTCATATGTAACTGGGTGGTCTCCCAAAAAAGGAATGTTGTTGGTGGAAGGGATGCGAGCGTCGGGTGTACAGAAATCAAGCTGATCGATGGTGACAATTTTTCCTTGATGGGGGAATTGTACACATCGAAACACTGATGAGGTGACGGCAGTCATAGCGTAGAACCAAATTCTTCTGAGTAATAGTTTGTAATCGAGGGGAGCATCGACCATCTCGACATCAATGGTAACAGTTTTTCCGCCCAACTGAACGACTAATGATTGTAATAACCCATGAGGATGAAAACCTCGTCCATCGAAAGCACATAACATCGTAGGGGATTTGTTAAGGGCAGGTGATTTTAATCCTTTCCAACAGGCTAGAGACATGACACAGGTAGAGGCTCCCTCATCCAGGATAGTTCGTTGGATTTGTTGATTGTGAACAACAACATCGATTTGGAAATCTAGCTGGTGGGAGAGTCGCGGTTGATGATCATCTAGATTAAATGTGAGGTTGTTTGATGACTCAGGATCAAAAGCACCGATAGCAGCTAAGAGCATTCTACGTTGGTTGGGACAGTGTTGTAGAACTTCCAAGGTAGACATAGCACACGGGGCTTAGGCCAAATCTTCTACAATATTGTAATTTTGGGCAGCCCGTGAATTAGGGTTGAAGGTAGATTTCCGAATGGTGCTCTTAGGAGGGTGTAAGATGGAGTCAAACGAGGTTTTCTCAATCTGAAGTGGCCCGGATGGAGGGCTAACAGACGGAGGATTAACAGAGGATGGTAATGGGTCCGACGAAGAACCGTTAGCAGTCTTGGGATTATCAGGTTTAATTGTCGTGTCATATGTCACAGAGTGAGTGGTTAGATTAACCACGTTAAACATGTAAATGTGGGCACTTGTCGAGGCTTCATCATGGGGTTGGTTGGAACTGCCCCCTGGCATGGGCGTTTGGGCAACCAAAGATTGTTGCTGTGGAAAAGGCTGAGTAAGCATAGCGGGTTTTGAATTTCCCTTGAAAAGTTTGGCCACTTCATCGCAATGTGGGTAGTCTCGAGTGTAGTGATCGTCACCACAAATGAGGCATGGGAATTTTGGTTTTCGTTGTGGTTGTTTTCCGGCAGCAGGGGTTTGCGGCTAAGTTTTAGGTTGTTCGTTGTTATTGTTCTTCATTGGTTTATTTCTCGCTTTCTTTTTTCCCCCAGGTTGTTGTGAAGGGGTTGATTGGACCATTTTCACCTCAGAGACCTGAGTTTGAGGGGGGGTAGAAGAGGGTGCATTCGGGCTGGGAGCAGCCGTCGAAGCGGGCCGCTGAATTGTTCCAGTAGACTGGGTAGTAGATTGGGTTTTGACGGAGCCAATAACTCCATCCATGTGGGAAGCAGATGATGGTTTGGATGGATCGTTAGTGGCACAGGTAGCATTCGGTATCAACTCGTACAGAGTACCAGATTGTGAATAGACTAAGTCTAAGTACTGAGCTCGGGCAATGGCTTCTTCCTCAGTGACCACACCACCCATGACAACATCACGAGCGATATGGGGTAACAATGATTTGGTGAACCATTCCGCTAACAATTGGTCAGGAATGACCGCTTTGATTAGCCTTCATCGTTGTGTCCATTCATGAATATGATCGGAGATATTTACAGAAGTTGTCTGATGAAGGGAGGTTAATAGTTCAATACCCGTCTCGTATTGAATGGGCAGTTGGAAGTGTGTGAGGAAGGACATGGAGAGGGAGTTGAAATCGTGAAAAGATGGACGTGGTAGTTCAATATACCATTTTGTTGCGGAACCCGTAAGCGTTCGTTGGAAAAGACGCAAACGTATAGAATCGTCCATGAGGGAGTTGGATGAACACCACAAACGGAAAGTCATCACGTGGTTGTTTGGGTCTTCTCCGGACTTTCCGTCGAATTTTGGAATATCAGAAGGAAGTTTAGCTGGAATAGCTGGCCAAACCGGAGAATGATAAATAGGATCATTCGTTAACCGAGACAAGTTTGGAAGGTCCAGGGTGGCTAGAAAAGGTAGTTGTCGGTTAACCTGTGGGTAATGCTGGTGTGGCATGGGGACACCAGTGGGGCCAATCACTGGGTTATGTGGATAATTGTAACTAGTGGGCCCTCTTGTATGAGGTTGGTTTTGACCAGGGTACACAGGATTTGAGGTGTTTTGAGAAGCATGTGTGAGCGGAGGGTAACCAGATGGGTTTTGAGGGTTATGGGTTGGGTTTGGAATTTGTCCATAGGGAGGTTGTTGCGGAGTCTGAGAATTTTATCCTGCCGAGAACTGTGGGTTTCCTGGAAAAGGGACGTTCCACGGATTAGGTGTGGCAGACACATTTTGTCCATATGGTTGATGGTAGACTCCGACTTGAGGCTGCCCCCCATCATGAGGTTGCCCCCAAAATGGAATTTGTCCTTCCGTAGGAGGGTGCCCCCCAGCCTGAGGTAGAGTTCCCAGAATTTGAGAACCAGACGTAAATGACTGACCAGTGCCGTCGAGCGGATTAGGACCACAAAGACCAGTTCCTCCGGGTTGTTGGATAGGTATGGAATTCCCCGACGCAACTTGGGTAGTAGCGGCTTGGGTAGTAGTGGCAATGAAAGAACTCAATGCCCTGTACCCAAAAGGGAGTGTAGGTCTTGGTGTTACAGGTGTGCCAATCACAACTTGGTTGACCACCGCATTACCGGCGGGAATAGTCGGGATGTGAGGGACTATTGTAGATTGGGTCGTCTAGAGGGGAAGAGTAGACCTTGGGCCAATGGACGATGTGCTCAGACCAATGGGTGGTGTGGCCATAAAAATGGTGGTACGGGTAAAATGGTTTAGGGGTACAGTGTAGGAAATAGGTGCGTCGGCACCCATCCCTGTTCCATAAAGATCTCGCACCAGGCGCGGTGGACTTCGAACAATGTATACAGTCCAAAAAGGGTCATCGGCTAAAGGGTTTTGATGAGACCCAATCGAAATGTCAGAAGGATTGACGACGACAAATTCACCAACGGAATTTAGTTGGAGGACACGTCGTTCATATCCCTCCGGAATGCAAAAATATTCCGGAGACTCTGAAACAATTCAAAATTTCTCTAAAGGAGTGGGAACTTCTTCCCGGGAAGTTGTAGTGTCTTGAACCTCTCTCTGTTGAGGAGATTCCTCCATAGAATGAGGGGGTAAAGGGGTGTTTCCTTCCATATTTTCTGGAGGAATTCCCTGTAGCCTCCACGAACAACGTGGAGGGTCGATGTTGGTGAAAATGAGTCGGCGAAAAAAATCTATGGCCAACTATCGAAAAGAAACAACATATGCTAATAGAAATCTAAGAATCACAACCAAGAAAACAGGACCTTCTTTTGATGACCGTACTAGTTGGTGATGAAATCCAATGTCGCATGATCAAGTCCAGAAGGAGCAGGGATAGGGTGGAACAGTTACAATGGCAACTTGCTTAACAGACTTACGCCTTGGTGCAAGCTTCCACACAGTAATTGTGGATTTACCCTCCAAGGAGCCCGAGTGAGTTTGACCAATGTCTACTCCAGGTACAGTGAGACTTCCCTTCACTATCACCTCATGTAAGACACTAAAGATTATGGCCACTAAGGTTACCATTCGCAGTCAGTCCCTGGGCGGGAACAGTCGACAGTCTGATCCGAATGTACGGGCAGGGTATCAAGCCCGAAATCAACTAAAAGGCTTCCACACAGTAATTGTGGATTTACCTCAAAGTGATCCCCATAATACGATCTGACCACCATAATCAATTGAACCACGAAGGGATAATCTCCGTAACTCACCCGAATGCGACCTTGTGTGTAACCCCTATGTGAGAGGGGGATCCCAGGCAGACTTATACGATGATTGGATTTGACTCTCCCTAACTCAGGATGCTACTGTTTGTTTTCGAAACTTTGGAGAGCTATGCTCACAGCCTAATCCAAAGTACTAAGCCTAGTCTACTGTTGGTGGAGGATCCTAGAAAATAAAAAGTTCTAAATAATTTTTAATTAGTGTTGATTTTATAGCTATTCTTTACGTAAAAAGGGGTGCATGGAAGTGAAACGAATGGAATTATGACTCAGTCCCAAAAAATGCATCAAACATGATAAGCAGTCATTTCTTTTCGATGAACATCTATCTAAGGGAGAGAGAGAGAGTTCTATTCACTAACAAGCACTAATAAGGAGTGTCCTCGAACAAATTTTCTTCAATCAAATCCTGATGTGATGCTAAAACTTTTGAGATGCCTTCTAACATGCACAATCAATCATGAAGATGATTTTTATTGTTTTCATATGAATAATGATTAATTCAACACAATGCTCATCTTGCTAATCGTCTTTTTGGATGAATGAAAATCAGACCAACACAAGCAAAAATCATACAAACAATACACCCTCTCGTTGTGATCAAAACAAGAAGCGAAAGAAAAGAAACAATCAAAGAGAAATCAAACTTCACACCCAAAATAAAAAGTCGAAGAACAATGATCTTAACTAAAACCAAATGAAAATATATGTAGACATTTGATGACCCTCACCAGCGTTTTTCATTCAGTCGACAAGGAGAGAAAGTCAATGTATGGCTTTCAAACTCCAAATGGAAGAAAAACTCAACAACAATAGTGAAGAAGGATACAAAATCCAAACTTCAAGATGTTCATTCTTCAAGAAAAAGACAGATGTCAAAGCTGGAAAGAAGAAGGATTGACTCACAAGGTTGCCCAGAAAGAGAGACACAGAGGAAAAACCCTGAAAAAATAATTCTGGAAGGTTTATTGGCCAAAGGAGGGTTGGCGCTCTGTTGTCAAGGACAAGGAGCATTATATCGCTCTGTGTAAGGCTATTAGGGAGCGATTGCACTCTGTGAACACAGGGACAGGGGCGCCAGGTTCAAAGAAAACTCCCAAAGGTGTCAAAAATCGCTATTAGGGAGCGATTGCGCTCTGTGAACATAGGGACAGGGGCGCCAGGTTCAAAGAAAACTCCCAAAGGTGTCAAAAATCCAAAAATTGTAATTCAATCTCGACAATTAGGTTGAGTATGATGGGGTAGGGAGCCAATCAGCTCATGAAACCAATCAAAAGAGGAGTGAACCAGTTCTGAAACAATCAAGGGGTAGAACAAGGTCAATGAGGAGAAATCAAAACAAGAAGTTTCGATTTGAGGCTATCTCCCCAGCGGAGTCGCCAGTTTCTGTTGTAGGCAAATCTCCCTGCGGACAGGTAGATTGCCTCAAAGAGATTGACCTTAACTCTAAGACAGAAAATGCTTAACGTGGACACTGACTTCCTTTCAAATATATACAAACTAACACATGAGAAGGAAGGAGAACAGAAGTACCTCTTTATCGGCATTTGTCCTTGCACGCTCCGAGTTGAGCTCCAATCCTTTGCTCCTCGTTGAGTCCTGTAGACAAACAAGATACGACCACTTCCTACTCTATTGATATTAGCTTGAAAATAGATCTATCTATCAATGATAAGTTCATGTAACATCAGACACAAACTAGAAAGAAACAGGCCAAGCGTGTCATATTAATGAGAATAATGACAACAGTACTTACAATCGTAGATGTGAATGCGATAGCTTCATCAAGTCCCCTTCGTCTAACCCTTGCTCGAAAGATCCACAACCTGGATGAAAGACGCTTCACTGATCACTCTCCTTTGGCTAACTGTATGTTTCCTATGAGATCATAGGTTTCATGCTAGCAATTCTTCCCTCTTTTCACCATCACAGAGCTTGCTTATATAGGTTAAGAGGAGCTTAACCTCTTGAGTTATCTTTAGAACAAGTTGAGGAACTTCCTCCTTAGACCAGGGATCCTCTGATGGAACCAAGAATTTGAATGCAACTACCTTCTAAACTTGAAAGATCCTCCCCTTATTCTCCTCAACGGGCCAACTACTACCTCAGATTAGGCAGCGCTCCCTCAAAATAGGCATCAGAGTGTTGTAGCGCTCCCTAAAAAGCTTAAGGGGAGCGCCAACGCTCCAAAGGTGGATAACACTCCTTCAGAGAGGTAGAGAAGCATTATAATGCTCCCTGAGGCCTTATAGGGGAGCGTCAGCGCTCCTAAGGCTGATGTAAGGGAGCGCTGACCCTCAGAACCTTTGTTTAAGAGCTCTTCTCAGGTGTTAAGAGTTCCTTGACTTCAGTTAATCAATTCCTCTTCTCCAAATCAAGTCTACGAGATGTTTTAAGTGCCTCTTTAGTGTCGTCATTATGGTATTATGCTTGAAAAACGTTTGCGACACTTACGACAATTGAGAGGAACATGCAACACTTATCCAGTTGAGTAATTTTGACGTATAACAATACACAAAGATAATAATTTCATGAATGTGGGTTGGATTAATACCCACGAATAATTCTCCCTTTGATTCCTCTCTCTCTTGTGGAATCACATCCCCCCATATTTATGCATCTCTTTTGTATCACAAATATCGATTATTACTTTTATTAATTATTTCAATGTTCATAATATGAAAACTCAACCCCCAACGACATTAAATCAATACAGGCTCTTCACCCAAACACATCAGCTCACCGACTAAATTCACATTTATACAATTACATTATAATTCAAGGGGATTAGAACTAGGGATGTTACATGCACATTCCTGCTAACACAACCTA
>ML783538.1:1290008-1320658 GCA_009831015.1 Picea engelmannii | reverse complement strand
TCTAAATCCATGTCTCCTCCCATCCATATCTCTCACTTTATCCCTCCCCCCCATCTCTCCCTCCATCCTCTTTCTTTATCTACCCCTCTCTCTCTATCTCCCTCTTGCTCACTCGATCTCTTCTCCACACTTCCCCCTCTCTCCCTATCTCCTTGTTTGCCTCTCTCTCTCTCCCCTACATTTACTCCTCTCTCCCCCTCACACCCTCTTTCTCTCTTCCTCTTTCTCTCCTTTCCAACCTCTCTCTCTGATCCAGGTGGATATTGGTGGCCACCCACCTTTTCCAACTGGCACAAAACAATTTTCTAGTAATTTTGGTAATTTACTATTTTTAGCAATTTTTTGAGTCTTGAAACTTCTGGAGCCGTTTTGAGGACCTAAACAACGTTTTTTTTGGAAAAAAAGGGAGCAACATCAAATTTCCTTTGATGTTTCCCCCAAAATGAATATCCTCGACGATACCTTTCCAACGGGCTATCATGTGGCTAAAACAAAGATTGTATGCAAACGTTATGACCCCGGGAAGTTGATGTACTAACTTACCCAAACAGGGCCCACATGACTTTTGGCGCTTCATCTCCTAGGGTTAGATTTTTGGATGTATATGGTTTTTGGCATTCTTGTTTATTGTAAAAATGCCTCCAGAGCCTCACTGTAATCATCTTCTTGAGAATGAGCACATCCGTCACATATCTTCTCAGAGATAGCTGCCACCATTCCAACAAGCTTGTCTTCCGCTGCATTTTAAAGTTTCAGCTTATTTCCTTATTGAATAGAAAACTAGTTTTATTGTATCTTTGTTATCTTGTGTTAAGAACCTATTAATAATTCGTAGTCATTTCGTTATGCTCATAAAATCTGGATCAGTGGTATCAGAGCGATTTTCTCCTTGGCATCTTAATGCATGTCCCTAACGAGGTCGGAGTACAAAGAGTTCGGTCTCGAGCTTGTTTATCTTGAGGAAAAAAGATCTTGCACACCCAAGCGACCTCTCATGGAAGGAGAAAAGAAAGATGACGGGACATGATATCCTTTCAAAATGTTGCTTGAGGAATCCCTCACACAACAGAGGAACGAGATGATGGGTAGTTTCATGCAAATCCTTCGACGACTACCAATAGGTGACGCATCTTCTTATAGTGGAGGCGCCGACCCCTTCAAGGTACAAATAAAATTCGATATTCCTATATTTGAAGGTCAGATAGACGCAGATGTTGTAGACAAGTGGTTGAATCTACTAGAAGGTTATTTTTATGTCCATAATTTTTTGAATAGAGAAAGCATTACTTTTGCGCTCCTCAAAGTCATTCCCCATGTCAAAGATTGGTGGGATACTTTTTGTGAGCAAAAGGAAATAGAGGAACCCTCATTATTTATAGTCATAGCCACCTGGGAATCCCTTTGGGATGTTATTAAGGAAAAATACTACCATGTCAGAAGTTATGATGACTTGTATACCAAATGGACCACACTACCGCAAGAAAGAGACCAAGTAGTGCTAGATTTCATAAATATCTTCCATACCTTGCGCACCAAGCTAGGTATCAAAGATTCAGAGTGACATATGGTGCTCAAGTATCACAATTCTCTACAGAGATACATCCATACCGAAATGGAATTTCTAGACATCTCATCTTTGGGTGTGGCCTACCGATATGTTGTCAAAATCGAGGAGAAGCTCAAACAAAAGATGCGACAATTTGGGCCTGGAAACCCCTCACAACAAAACCTAGGAAAGGGTGGCCCCAAACCACAAAAGAAAGGACAAAGCAAATATGGATAGTATAAGGACAACCATTCCAAGCCACAAGAAAATAAGGATACTGAAAAGACAAAGAAAGACACTAGGAAGTGGTGCGACTTCCATAAGAGCCCTTGGCATAACACTGTTGACTGTCACTCAAATAAATTGCTGGTGGCCAAAGTGAAATCCTCTTAATCAGATGCGGGTTCTGACTCTGAGTCAGAACCAGAAAGCGGAAGATAGATCATTGATGCAGAACCCAGTGCCATCGTTTCTACCACCAAGCTCAATCCTGGTGTACTAGACGAGCCAGAAGAAGGAGAGCACCTCTTCCAATCACAGATATGGGTAAAAGGCACCCCATTGCACTTCATCGTTGATAGCGATAGCCAGAAGAACCTCATCTTAGCAGAAGTCATCAAGCGGATGGCCCTGCTAACAACGCCACACCCACAACCATACACCATTGGATGGCTCCACCAAGAAAGTGACCCCCGCATTAGCCAACAATGTCGACTGTCATACGACATAAATCCCTTCAAAGACAAGGTATTATGTGATGTTTCTCCTCTAGAATTTTGTGATGTTATTTTGGGCCAACCTTATTTATGGAAACTTCATGCTATATATGAGTAAAGGCCTCGTAGTGTTATTATTACTTTGAACAGGAAATTATACAGGATACCCAAGGCAGTCCCACCTAGTGTTATTTCCTTGATCTCTACTAAGAAATGCAGGAAGGTCATCTATGAGACGGGGAATTTTGTCTTCTTCGTGATTCTCTCTCACAATGAGCGAAAGATCACAACCACATCCAGGTTCTCTGCGAACAACCTCTCCACACAGTGGAAGCAAGTAGATAAGGTTGTGGAAGAATACTCAGATATATTCTCCTCACCTACTGGGGTACCTCTATACTTCCAGGTCAAGCACCCCATCGATCTGAACCCTGACACACCACTGCCCAATGGGCCAGTCTATCACCACTCTTTATTAGAGAATGAGGAGATCAAGTGACAGATCCAAGAACTTCTCCACAAGGAGAACATTCATCCCAACTCCTTACCTTGCGAGAGCCCAATCGTGTTGGTATAGAAGAAAATACCTGATTACCAGGCTCTGAATAAAATCACAGTTAGGAACTGATACTTGATTGCTCGAATCGACAACCTCCTTGATCAACTCATGGGGGCCAAATACTTCAGTAATATTGATCTGAAGTCTGGCTACCACCAGGTCCCAATAGAATAGACAAATGTATGGAAGACTGCCTTCAAGTCAAAGGAAGGCATTTTTGAATGGTTGGTTATTCCCTTTGGATTGACAAATGCTCCAGCCACTTTCATGAGGATGATGGACGATATCCTCCGACCATTCACCAATACTTTTGTAGTGGTGTATTTGCATGACATTCTCATTTACAGCAGGACTTGGGCTGAACACTTGCAGCATATTCAACAGGTTTTGTACACCCTGGAGCATCACAAGCTATACACCAACTTGGAAAAATGATCCTTGGGCATGGACAGGGTCCATTACCTAGGATACATCGTTGATCAACATGGCATACATGTGGATCCAACCAAGATCCAAGTCATCTGTGATTGGCCAACCCCAACCATGCTCACTCAGCTTCGGTGCTTCTTGGGCCTTGTCAATTTCTACTGCAGGTTCATGTTGGGATTCTCCCATATTGCATGGGCCCTCAGCCAAATAACCAGGGGTGGTGGTAAGGAAAAATTTGTGTGGGGCCAGTCCCAACAACAAGCATTCGATGATTTGAAGAAACACTTTTTCTCATCCCTAGTACTTTCATTACCAAACCTGCAACAACCCTTTGAGACCGAGACGGATTCTTTACACTATGTTGTGGGTGTCGTTCTCACTCAACACGGCCACCCCGTGGCCTATCATAGTGAGATACTATCAAATGTTGTACATAAGTACCCTAATTATGATAAAGAAATGTACTCCATTGTGGAAGCCTGTCACCAGTGGAGACATTACATTCTTGGGAAGGAGACAGTCATCCACACTGATCATAATCCACTGCAATTCATGTAGACACAAGGAAAATTGCAGAATGACCACCATCAAAAGTGTTCCACCTACTTGCAGCAATTCCACCTCAACATTAATTATAAAACAGGAAGCACCAACCATTTCGCTGATTGCCTCAACAGACCGCCAGTCACGACACTCACAATAGTGATAGACCCTTGCGACCATGAGACCTTTGGATGGCCCCAACTCTATGAGACAGACCTAAACTTCACCACCACCTACCAAATGTTGGGTGCAAACGCAGTTGTCGATAATTTCCATCTTCAGAACAGGTTGTTGTGTCATCTGGGCCATATTTTTGTTCCACCAAGTGAGCGAGTGAAGATGATCAAGGAATCCCACTACAGTCGGGTGGCAGGACACTTCAGTGTCAAAAATACAGTGGCGATGCTACATAAACATTTCTACTGGCTGAAACTTCGACAGGAGATCAATAAGTATATCAGGTTCTTTGCTGCCTACGCTATTGCCAAACCGACCACTAAGAAACAAGGCCTGTACACCCCTCTTCCTACTCTTGACAAGTGATGGGAATCCATCTCAATGGACTACATGTCAGGTCTCCCATCCACCAAGTGGGGAAATGACTATGTTTATGTGGTTGTTGATCATTTTTCTAAGATGGTGATTCTAGTTACCTGCTAGAAGAGCATCACAACAGAGGCCACTGCCAAGATCTTCCTTGAACGTGTCTGGGTACATTTTGGAATACCAAAAACCATTGTCTCATATCGAGACATTCTATTTATTACCACATTCTGGTCGAGCCTCTGGTCACTGCTGGACACCAAGCTCACCAAATCCATGGCCTTCCACCCCTAGACAGATGGCCAAAATGAGGTCATAAATTGAATGATTGTGCATATCCTTCACATGTATAATTCCAAGCACCCTTGCACATGGGATGAGAACCTTCTCTATGTCCAACATAGCTACAACCGAGCCCTACATAGCTCAACTGGCCACAACCCCTTTCAGGTGGGGTTGGGATTCCAACCATTTGGTCCCATAGATGTTGCACTTCCCCTTGCGGTCACCTCGATTGACTCATCTCTTGCTCCAATTGAAACCGACAAAGATACTCAGTTCATTGAGCGGATCCAACACATCCGCCAACATGTTCAGGATATCCTACAGAAATCCAATAACAAGTACAAGTAGCGCCATGATCAACATCGAGTGCCACATAAGTTTCAGGTGGGTGACAAAGTTTGGTTTCACTTGCAGAAGTAACGCCTTACATGACCCCATCGGAAGCTTCACCCACTCCATTATGGGCCATACACCATAACCAAGGCCATGGGGGATAACGATTTTGAGCTTAGCATTCCTCCTTTCCTTGGCCTGCACCCAGTGTTCAATGTGGATCTCCTTCGCCCTTATTTGTCACCATTATTGGACACCTCAGAAGTAGCAGAACAATTGAAACCAATAGAGCTCAACCCCGACTGCATACAACATGAATCTAGTGATCAGATTGTAGAAATAGAAATCAAGGGAACTCGACAACAAAGGATCTAGCTTTATCAAGTCGTCAAAGAAGGGCAGCTCCTGCACCAAGGCAAGTGGCTCACCTTGGGCCAAATTCAACAGAAAGTTCCTCATCTGATGGGGGAAATCAATGCAATGGAGACCATTGCTTCCTAAGGAGGGAGTGTTGATCCAAGTGTATATCGGTGGCCACCCACCTTTTCCAACTGGCTCAAAACAATTTTCTAGCAATTTTGGTAATTTACTATTTTTAGCAGTTTTTCAGGTCCTGAAACTTCCGGAGCTGTTTTGAGGCCCTAAACGACATTTTTTGGGAAAATGGGGAGCAACATGGAAGCTCCTTAGATGTCTCCCCCAAAATGAATCTCCTCAACGATACCTTTCCAATGGGTTATCATGCTCCTAAAACGAAGATCGTATGCAAAAGTTACGACCCTGGGTAGTTGATGTACTAACTTACCCAAACGAGGCCCACATGACTTTTGGCTCTTCATCTCCTAGGGTTAGGTTTTTGGATGTATAGGGTTTTTGACATTCCTACTTATTGTAAAAAGGCCTTCAGAGCCTCATTGTATTCATCTTCTTGTGAATGAGTGCAACTGTCACATCTCTTCTCAGAGATAATCCACCACCATTCCAGCAAGCTTGTTTTCCGCTGCATTTTACAGTTTCAACTTATTTCCTTATTGAATAGAAAACTAGTTTTATTATATCTCTGTTATTTTTTGTTAAGAACATGTTAATAATCTATAGTTATTTCATTTTTCTCATAAAATCTAGATCAATCTCTCCCCTACTCTCCCCACTTCTCTCTATTTACATATACATCTCTCTTTATACCCCTATAACTCCCTTACGCTCTCTCTACCTCTCACTCTTTTCCTCTATCTCAATCTCTATGTCTCCCTTGATATCTCTCTCCCTCTCTAGGAAAATTTCTCTCTCTCCCTCTCTAGGAAAATTTCTCTCTCTCCCTATCTAGAACCCTCTCTCTCTCTACCCCTCTATCCCTAAATCTATCCATCCCTCTCTCTCTCTCCCCTCCCCCTCTCTTCCCTTATCTCTCCACCTTCCTCCCTCCCTCTCTCTCTCCCTGCCTCCCTCATTCCCACCCCATCTCTCTCTCTCTCTCACACACACACACACACACACACCTCTTCCCTCTCTCTCTCTCTCTCCCTCTCTCCATCCCCCAATTCCTCTCTCTCTCAATACCTCTCTCCCTCCCTTCCCCCCTCTCTCTATTTCTCTCATCTACCACTCTCTCTTGTACTCCCTAGGCCCCTATATCACTCTCTCCCCCTCTATGTCAATATCTCTCTCTCGGGAGGGGGATATAGAGTGCAAGATAGAGAGAGAGAGAAATATGGGGAGAGATCACGAGAGAGAGAGAGAGGGGGATATAAAAGTAAAGAGAGAGAGGGGGGAGAGAGAGAGAGAGAGAGAGAGAGAGAGAGAGAGAGAGAAGGAGAGGGAGGGGTAGGGAGGAAGGTGGAGAGATATGGGAATGTAAGGGGAGGGAAGAGATAGAGAGAGAGAGAGGGATGGAGGGGAAGATAAATAAAGAGAGAGAGGTAAAGAGAGAGAAGAGAGGAATAAAGAGAGGGAGAGGGAAAGAGGGAGAGAGGGATAAAATTATAGAGGATGGGAGAGAGAGGGAGAGAGAGAGAGAGGGAAAGAGGGAAGGAAGCGATAGAGAGTGTGGCAGTGGGGGGGAGATGAGGGAGGGAGAAGGGGAAAGAAAAAGAGAAGGATGGAGAGAGAGGGGGAAAGGGGTGGGGTACATACAGAGGGAGAAAGAGAGAGAGTGATAGGGGGATACATAAAGTGTGTGTGTGTGTGTGTGTGTGTGTGAGAGAGAGAGAGAGAGAGAGAGAAATAGTTTTGGAAGGAAAGATATATGGGGAGAGAAAAAGGGAGAGGGAAGAGGATAACAAGTGAGGGGGAGAGGGGTGGATGTAGGAGAGAGAGAGCAGGTGTGAGGGAGAGGGAGAGGTGAAGATGATATTGAGAGAGAGAGGGAGGGGTAGAGAGAGGGGGGGAAGGGAGGGAGAGACATATAATAGAGAAGGTGGGGAAATTATGTGGGAGAGAGAGGGAAACACTGAAAGAGGGAGAGAAGGAAAAAGCAGAGAGATATGGTTAGAGAGAGAGAGAGATGGGGGGATATATGTAGTTAGAGTGAGATGGGGAGAGAGAATTAAAGAGAGAGAGGAGGAAAGATATGGGGAGGGATAGATAGAGAGAAGGCAAGGAGAATCAATAGAGAGAAAGAGAGAGAGAGAGGATGGCAAAGGAAGGAATGTGAAGAGAATACAAAGAGAGTGAGTGGGGTAAATATAAAGAGGGGGGGGAGGGGTATGATGGGGAGAGAGGTGGGGGAGGGATACAAGGTGTGTGTGTGTGTGTGTGTGTGTGTGTGTGTGTGTGTGTGAGAGGGAGAGAGAGAGAGAGAGAGAGAGAGATGGAAAATGATGGGGGAGAGTGTGTACAAGAGATAGATAAAGAGAGTTCGGATAGAGAGAAGAATATAGAGGGAGGAGGGGAGAGAAAGAGAGAGGGAGAGAGTTATTTAGTGTTAACAGGAACGTGCATGCATTCCTATTTCTAATAAAGCATGCGTGTTTTAGGAATGTTCACACACTTTAGGAACGCGTGCACGTTTTAGGAACGTGCATGCACTTTAGGAACACATGCGCATTATTTTTAATTAAATTTTTTTGCGGCTAGATTGACAACTTTAGTACACATGTATGTTGACTTGGTTTCCTCAGATTTAGGTTCGAGAAGACAAACCTAGTGGTTCGATATGCAAATTGATAAAAACCTCCATTTTTGTGAATACCTGTCTATATCTCTGTATTTGACGTTATGTTTCTATAGGATAAATAATTCATTTATTGATGAAACTACAAATATATAGTATTTTTTTAATCAGATATATATTTATCCAAATATATAGTATTTTTTTTAATTAATATTGTTTACTATTTTTAATCTATTTTTATCTTCACATATATCAAAATCCTAAAATACATACCTCTCTTATTTCTGCTATAACATTTTGTTGGATTAACCATGTCTAAAATGAGTTATACATTGCACTACAGGAGACCAATATCTATGATCGTCTTAAAAAATATAATTAATTTGATCATTTTAGGACCCTCTTAGCCTGCACGAACAAAAAGTGTGTTGGATTACTGAGAAGGGGATTGAATCAATAATAGATAAATTTAATCTATTTTAACCATATAATCCATCTGTTATATCAATGTAGCATTATCATCCAATAACTACAGAGTAAATAAGAAATGAACAAATAAGCAATCATACACATACACAGTACACTAGTGTTTTACGTGGAAACCAAAAGCGGGAGAAAACCACATAATTCTTTTTCTTATATGTCTTGAAGAATTACATTCATTGGAAGAACCAACTTCCTTTGTTTTCTAGATGCAACTGGAAGGAGGCTCCAAACCCCTAGTTTCTCAGGCTACAACCTAAGGGAAGCTCCAAGTCCCCAATTCTCTGGCTACAACTAGAAGGATGCTAAAACCACCTGTCCTTGTCCTATCCATCCACCTTGAAGTAGAAGTAGAATGATGGAACCACTGTCACACTATCACTGTGAGATATGTTGTTGTAAACCTGTACCAATAAACCTGAACCATGCATCAACCTGTACCTCAACCTATAATCAACCTGTACCATAAACAAGTGCATGAACCATACACTAGCTTGTGCCAAACAACCTGTAATCAACCTGTACCATAAACAAGTGCATCCAACCATGTACCAAGTATGTACCAGTCATGTGTCAACTATTCATCAACTATGACTCATCAATATGTACCAACATCATCAACTATACACCTCATGCATGTGCCAACTCATCAACTAATTGTCTCAATCATGTACCCAACTTGTACCTCAACCAAAAACCCTCATCAATATCATCATCCAAATATGATTTGTAACTCTATAATAGACTTGGTGTATATGATCACATGCTTGCAAAACTTCCTTAACTTTAACAACAAGAGACTAGCATTTTCATCAAACTTTTCTTTAGTCTCACATGACTAGTTTTGGATTAGTCAACAACCCTAACTTGAAATAATCATAACTATGTACCTATAATGAATAAATATCTAAAAATGAGACACAATGTTATTCAGTGTGTTTTATGCAATTCCTCCAAGTGTCACTACTTGGAACCTCTCACAAAAGGATTTATAGTAAAAATGACACATCTTGTTGAATTTTGGCTTATTTTAGAGAGTGACCTTGTAGAGTGTGCCCGCATGGAATATTTGTTGAATAGATTTGAAACTGTTAGACAACATACTACAAATTGTACTCTAACAAACACATTTGGTCTTACTTAATTTGTATTTGCTATGAAGAATTTATTATGTTTTTACCCGAAACACAAGTTTTAGACTAGTTTCAGGACTAGCCAGAAACCCTGTTTTCCCCCAATGTAACTCCAAAAATGCAATGAAACACAAGCTGAATTTTTTACCATAGATACTTGGAAATGTTTCCTCAATGGCATAGAAATTTCATGGTCTGAATCATTCTAGAAAAAAACAATATTGCGAAAATGGTGAGATGAACTGTAAATAACATACCTTAGAAAGCATCATCAAAAAAAATTATCCTCCCTTGAATTCCGGCCTTCTTTTCTTCACCTTCTCTCAGAAATTCGGCTTAGGTATCCCTTCGTTACCTCAATCACCTATAGATATTCAATATGCTCAAGTGTGATGTGAAATGAGAGAGCCTTGCCTCTTATTTATACTCTCCATCTTCTAGGTCACTTAACCCATTTCTAGGTCACTTAACCCATTTATAGGCCACTTAACCTATTTTCTTCATTTTTAGGGTTAACCACTTTCCATAATTAGAAAGTTCTCCATTACTTTATCACTTAAATATTCCTCCTTGACTTTGTCACCTCACTTTATCATTTAAATAATCTTCTTTGATTTTGTCACTTCACTTTATTATTTAAATGATCCTTCTTGAATTTGTCACTTTACTTTATCATTTAAATAATAATTTCTTCTTTGCAATCTCTCTGACTTCTTTGACCTTTTGGAGCTTCAAGCCAACATATGAGGGTCCTCCAACTTCTTAAGGCCATAACTCTCAAATCGTGAGGAGTTATGTGACATTCCACATACCACCAAAAATGGCATGACATGTACTATCCATATAGAATAGTCTTACTTGCAAATATATAAAAACTAATACCATTATCCATCAAACAAACTTGGGTCCATTACCCAAACCTGGGTTCTCCAACTTCTCATGGCCATAACTCTCTAACCGTGAGGAGTTATGTCACATTCCACATACCACCAGAAATGGAATGACATGTAATATCCATATAGAATGGTATTATCTTAAAATATATTAAAACTCATACCATTATACATGAAACAACCTTGGGTCCATTACCCAAACCTTTGTGCTACCAGAATTCGCTACCGTAATTTCTCCAAGGGTTGACATAAATCAATAAGGGTTGAAATCAATATACAATATCACTCTCCAATGGTTGACATCAATGACAACCAGCAATCCATTCCAACTATCCATCAACCAAAGCCAATTGTCTGACAATCTTCCCCTTTGGCATTGATGGAAACACTTAGTCATGATAAAATTCATGCTTATACTCCTCATCAATGTTTCTATCTCCCCCCCTTTGATATCAATGGAAAATGGTATCTCCCTTTGGGGTTGCTCCCCTTGACTTAACTCTCCTTGGGGCTACTCCCCCTGTCCATGTGCCTTTGATTTTTCTTTGTGTTTATAAGCTTCTAATTACTCTCTCTCTCTCTTCATATGAATAATATCTCCCCCTTTGAAAAAGGGTATCACTCTGAAGTCATATCGCTCATTCTTCCCTTCTGACAATCGCTCCCCTTGGAAACATGCCTCTATGCTCTCTATCCAAGAATTTACCTTTGCATATGATAAGCATAAGAATTTACAATCGCTCCCCTTTGTTCTATTTATGGTGCTTCCTCATGTACATATAAGACATATAAGATAAGCATTCAAAAAAATTCATTTTGGAGTAGAAATTGCTCCTAGTCTCTGGCGAAGATACTCAAGGGATTCCCATGGAAGCAGTTTTGTAAAGATGTATGACACTTATTATTTTGTTCCCACATATTCAACTCTGATGTTTTTTCCTGCAACCTATTCCCGTAGAAAGTGATACTTGATTGGAATGTTCTTTGTCTTGGAGTGCTTCACCGGATGTTTTGAGATACTGATGGTGCTTGTATTATCAATATATTGGAATGGGCTCATCATACTCAACCTGTATATCTCTCAAATTTTGTTTCATCCATAGAACCTGGGTACAACATGTTGCTACTGCAATATACTATGGCTTGGTTGTAGATAATGATATTGATGATTGTTACTTTCTTAGCCATGATAGTAAACACTCACCTAAGTAGAATGATGCTCCACTAGTGCTTCATCAATCATTAATGAAACCTGCCCAATCTGCATCTATGTAGTCAATAAGAGATATATCCTTTCCTTTTGGATACCATAATCCAAACTCTTTTGTTCCTTTGAGATATCTGAAAATCCTCTTCACTCCTAACACATGTGATTCCTTTGGTGCTGCTTGAAATCATGCCACCTGTCCAACTTCCTGCATTACATCTAGTCTAGATGTTTTCAAATATAGTAGGCTACCAATCATTGACCTGTATTTCCTATGATCTGTAGACTTTGAATCATCATATTTTCTCAACTTGCAACTGGTTTGCATGGGAGTGATAACTCGCTTGCAATCTTCCATTCTGAGCCTCTTTAGCATTTATCTGATATACTTGGTTTGAGAAATAAAAATTCCTTGGTTCCTTTGATGTATATGAAGACCCAAAAAGAAGGATAGTTCTCCAAGTAATGACATTTCAAATCCATTATGCATATCCTTTGCAAATTTTTGGCTAAACCTATCATTAGTACTTTCAAAAACAATATCATCAACATAAATTTCAATTAATAAAATACTGCCTTGAGTTACCTTGATGTAGAGGTTGTTGTCTATGCTTTCGTTCCATAGTTCGTAGGGAGTTTTGTCATTGTTGTTTCTGAGCATTACGCTGTTTTGAATGTGAATGGTTGTATGCACTTCATGTGTCCAAAAAATATCTATCAATTTGGAATCCATTAGCATTGTTCGATGCATTTCTAGTGTAATTATCATCCATTATGATAATATTCCTTTGTATCTAAAACACTCTTTGAATCAATCTATGAATCCATGATCTCGTCTATACTATCCAAGAATCTGCTTGCACAATTGTCCATAATGTTGACCCATTTATCACTATACTATCATGAAGTCTTGATTAATCCATCAAATTGTACTTCTGCTAACTGACTGCTTTGGATTTGTCTTCTCAAAATATGCAAGCTACTTGAAGGATGGTTCTTTTGTCTATCACATCTTATCACATATACTCCCCCTGTCTAATATTCATATTACCTGGGAGTATCTAAGACAGATGGATCCGAACAATTTCTTCTCTGATGTGTATTCATTATCATCTTCATTGGTAGATTCATCATCATCTTCATTGGTAGATACATTATGTCTCTGAGCTCCGACTTCTTTATGTCTGTCTGTGGATTCATCTTTCACTACAATGCCTGAAAGTACAATCTCTTGAACCTGTTCCTTATTTCCCTTTCCTTCCTTTCTTTTAGTTATTTTCCAAACCTTTCTATATTTGACATCTTCTTTTTCTCTATAGAATTTTCTTCATCTCATTGTATTGCCAATCTTGCAATCTCTTGTACCTGGTCTTTGTTCACATGTTCTTTTTGTTTTCTTATCCCTACTTTCTTATATCTGATATCAGTATTCTCTTTCATTTAAGTATCGATCATTCTTCTACAATCGCTGGCTATGTGTCCATAGTTATGACATTTGTAACACTCAATGTTATGTGTGACCACATAGGCACTTCTTCCTTGAACATTTCTTCTATAATCCCTGCAATCTGCAACCTTATGTCCAAAGTTAGTATAATAAAAACAATGACCATAAAATAAATTTGCATACCTGGGACTGAATGATCTTGTTTGTGGCGTAGTCCTTCTGAATTTTTTCCTTGACTGATCATGATCATGATTGAAGCTTCTTTGTGGCTTGAACATGGATGGTCTTCTTGAAGATGTATCTTCAATAGTTTTCTTAGATTCTGGTTGACCATGATTCCTTCCTTTGAGTACTTCTGCATAACTCTTTCTATTTTCTTCATGCTTCTATTCTAGCAACATAGAGTGCTCCTCTTCATTCTCTACAACTGATGTGGATGTTTCTATCTCTTCAATGTGCTTGTTGAGCTTGACGATTTTGAATCTTAGTGTGACAACTTCTTCTTCAAGATTCTCAACCTCTTCTTCTTTCTTCATTATCTGAGACTTCATGACCTCTTCTGTTCTCTTTGATTCTTCAAGTTGGATTTTCAATGTAATTATTTCATCTTCCAGTCTTCTCTCTTCTTGACCAAACTCTTCCTCAAGTTGATTTAAGTCATTGGTTCTTTCCTTGAGATGATCCATCAATATATTTTCTCTCTTTTCTTCTTGTCCCTTTTATGTTGCTATGTTGGCTTCTAAACATTTATTTTGATATGCTAAAGTTTCTTCAATTATTCTGGCCTCTTCTAGTTGAGATCTTAAAGTCTTGATGACCTGGTGATATTTTTTGGAACCTTGAACACTTTCATTTTGCTTCATCAATTCTTTCTTGGATGACTTGTTTTCTTCCGTTTCTTTCCTTATATATTTAATTGCATTGATCAATTTTTCTCTGTAATCAACTTTTGCTTCTTCATACTCTTCCTCTTCTGAATATGTCTGACATGATGAGCATCTTTCTTCTTGTTCTATATCTGCATCTTCTTTGGAATTTTTTGAATCCACGATGGGTGAAGAATATATGTCATGTAACTTGTCCCAAATTTCTTTGGCTGATGAACATTTACCAACCTTTTCTCTTATCGGATTAGGTAATCCTTCCCAGATGAAATCCATTGCTATTTTGTTATTCTTCTTCAATTCCTTCTTGACTGCAGTCTTTTCCCTTTTTGAACTATCATATCCTGTAACAACTGATAGCCAAATATAATTTCCATGTGCCTGTTAAAATACTTTCGTCCTTCTGCTCCACATCTCATACTTAAAACCACTTTGAGCATTAAACATTGCTACTCCATTCTCAAAATAATCTATGATCTCCTTCCAGTGGTTAAATGATTTTCTGAAGGAACCTCTCTCTGATACCAATTGTTGGATTACTGAGAGGGGGGGTGAATCAATAATAGAGAAATTTAATCTTTTTTAACCATATAATCCAAGTGTTATATCAATGTATAATTATCGTCCAATAACTGTAGAGTAAATAAGAAATGAACAATCATACACATACACAGTACACCAATTTTTTATGTGGAAACCAAAAGCGGGAGAAAACCATATAATGCTTTTTCTTATTTGTCTTGAAGAATTACATTCATTGGAAGCACCAACTTCCCTTGTTTTCAAACTTCAACTGGAAGGAGGCTCCAACCCCCTAGTTTCTCAAGCTACAACCTGAGAGAAGCTCCAAGTCCCTCATTCTCTGGCCACAACTAGAAGGAGGCTACAAACCCCTATGTTCTTCTGCTACAACTGGAAGGTGGCTACAACCACCTGTCATTTCCCCTTCCAACCACCCTGAAGTAGAAGTAGAATGATGGAACCACTGTCACACTATCACTGTGAGATATATCATTGTAAACTTGTACCAATAAACTCAAACCATGCATCAACCTGTACCTCAACCTATAATCAACCTGTACCATAAACAAGTGCATCAACCATGCACGAACCTATACCAAACAACCTATAATCAACCTGTACCATAAACAAGTGAATCCAACCATGTACCAAGTATGTACCAATCATGTTTCAACTATTCATCAACTATGAATCATCAATATGTACCAACATCATCAACTATACATCTCATGTATGTGCCAACTAATCAACTACTTGTCTCAACCATGTACCCAACATGTACCTCAACCAAAATCCCTCATCGATATCATCTTCCAAATATGATTTGTAACTCTGTAATAGACCTGGTGTGTATGATCTCATACCTGCAAACCTTCCTTAACTTTAACAACAAGAGACTAACATTTTCATCAAACTTTTCTTTAGTCTCACATGATTAGTTTTGAATTAGTCAACAACCCTAAATTGAAATAATCATAACTATGTACCTGTAATGAATAAAGATATGAAAATTATACACATTGTTCTTCAGTGTGTTTTATGTAATTCCTCCAGGTGTCACTACTTGGAACCTCTCATAAAAGGAGCTATAGCAAAAATGGCATACTTTGCTGAATTTTGGCTTATTCTACAGAGAGACCTTGTAGAGTGTTCCCCACATGACATATTTGTTGAATCATTCTAAAAATGTTACACAACATACTAAATACTGTACTCTAACCAACACATTTGGTCTTACTTAATTTGGATATGTTATGAAGAAGTTATGACGTTTTTACCCGAAACACTTGTTTTAGACTAGTTTCAGGACTAGCCACAAACCCTATTTTCCACAGAGTGTAAATCCAAAAATACAACAACCCAGAAGCTTAATTTTTTAGAAAAGATACTTGGATATGTTTCCTCAATGGCATAGAAATTTCACAGTCTGAATCATTCTATAAAAAATGTTATTGCGAAAATGGTGAGATGACCTATAAATAACATACCTTAGAAAGCATCATCAAAAGAATTTATCCTCCCTTGAATTCCGACCTTCTTTTCTTCACCTTCCCTCTAAAATTTGGCTTAGATATACCTCAGTTACCTCAGTCACGTATATATATTCAATATACTCAAGTGTGATGTAAAATGAGAGAGCCTTGCCTCTTATTTATACTCTCCATCTTCTAGGTCACTTAACCCATTTCTAGGTCACTTAAACTATTTTCTTCATTTTTAGGGTTAACCACTTTCCATAATTAGAAACTTCTCCATTACTTTATCATTTAAATATTCTTCCTTGACTTTGTCATCACACTTTATCATTTAAACAATCTTCTTTGATTTTGTCACTTCACTTTATTATTTAAATAATCCTTCTTGAGTTTGTCACTTTACTTTATCATTTAAATAATAATTTCTTCTTTGCAATCTCTTTAACTTCTTTTACCTTTTGGTGCTTCAAGCCAACATATGAGGGTCCTCCAACTTCGTAAGGCCATAACTCTCAAACCGTGAGGAGTTATGTGACATTCTACATACCACCAGAAATGGTATGACATGTAATATCCATATAGAATAGTCTTACATGCAAATATATCAAAACTCATACCATTATCCACCAAACAAACTTGGGTAATGGTATCCATTTTAATATGTATAATGGATACCATTATACATGAAACAACCTTGGGTCTATTACCCAAACCTTTGTGCTACCAAAATTCGTTATCATAGTTTCTCCAAGGGTTGACATCAATATACAATATCACTCTCCAATGGTTGACATCAATGAAAACCAACAATCCATACCAACTATCCATCAACCTAAGACAACTTTCTGACAAGGAGTTGTAATTTCAAGGATACATTGACTTTCATAATTTAAAAGGAAAAAACATAAAATTAATATTATAAATTTCCCAAAAATACACCACACTAGAAAAATAGGTTCTCTATAATTATACAAGTTTTTGGAATGAAATTCCATCATTAAGGTACTCAACACCTACACAAAAAAAGACATGTACCTTGTATTTTTTTAGAAAAATAACATACCATTGTTAGAAAAAATCTAGTTTCATGTAGTTATTCACAATTTCTATGAATACAAGTTGTATATTCAGAAAGCTAATTCAATTTCCTACATTTCATATTGTTACACCATATTCCAATTGATTGTAAACGTACCTTGAATAATCCCTCCAAGTTAACAAATTGTTGTTTTTATGTGTTTGCATTGCCACCAATGTGTCATGAGAGATGATCATTATCTTTCACTCACCCTTGCCTAAGAGATTTATGGTAATTATGGAGTAGAGAATACCCATATCCATACTGGAGAAATAGAGTATTACAACTTGATACTTACTCGATAGAAAATGGAACTGGTAAGGAGAGGTCATTGAGGAACTATATAGGAGAGAAGGGGCTCCCTTGTGCAGAGGAAATACAGTTGGGAAGGTACCTGATAAAATTGTGGAGGTCTTGAGCTCAATGGGAAGAAAGGAAATTTTGTTGTTGTCAATGGAGTGAAGGAGAGTAACCTTCTTGAACCATTTTCTCAATCTGGTAGTTAGTTGAATTATTCCCCTGGTGGTATCATGGCCTGGCATGGGGGTGGCATGTTGTAGAAAGACACCATGCAATATAGCCTACAATTGGGTGGAAAGGAATTTCGCCTTAGTCAGTTGGATGGTTAAATATTTCATTGAACATATACATGTTTTAGGATTCTATGTCTAATGTATGTTTAGTGATGAAGATAATTTTTTTATTGTTTGTATGATAATTGTGATTAAAATGACAAAATGGTTGATATCATGAGTAAAATGGTTTATTTATGATTGTTTTCACTAACAAATGAGGAAAATATGAATGATTAAGTGAGTGGTGTTAATACAGGTTATAAACCTGTGAAAATGCAAGACTTTGAATGGAAAGCTTGCAAGATGGAAATCTTCAACTAGGTTTGAAGAAGTAGTGCCTTAGCCAACCACATAGTGAAGGTAAGAATCCAAGAAATTCTAGTAGAACCTTAGTAAATAAGCTTGACAAGAACTTGGATGGTTAAATATAGAATTGATCCTATACCCTAAAGAAAACCCATATTTTGAGTTGGAAGGATTTATGGTTGTTGATCTGGTGGAGAGGAAAGATCCTATCTATTGGTCAGAAGGTCAGGCCATCGAAGTTTCCAAGTGTAACATTGAAATGTGGTTTCAATGGGGAAGAATCCAAGTCAGTGAGTTTCATTGATCTATAAAAGGGCAGGTTCACGAATTCTAGACCATTGATATCAAGTGTTAAGGATGTAAGTCTATCAAAAGATAGATGGTTAGAGACCTAGGAGATGGTCTGGAATAAAACTAGAAGAAAAGGGAGTCTAAGGACCATAGATCTATTGGAAGGTACACCAATGGTTTACAACCATAGGATTTAGGACAATATATTTCGATATCAAAGATATAAGTGTCCTCAACTATCAAGTAGTTGTGAGAATATGAATGAACCTTGACTATTGTATGGACCTATCGTGGATTGTTGGATCCATTAGAGTGGCCCATTGGAGGAGCACTAGTCAGAATGAGTTCGTTTACTAGTGGATGTATTCCAATGGAAAAGGGACTCTGAGTGGTTTTTAATTTTGGACCTATAGGATGGGGGGGAGCGATATAACCTCAGTTGTATATTTTCCAAGGACCCCACCTATTCCCTTCCAAAATGAATGATGAAGGTGATGTTAATTGTCACATAACTTGTTGATACTGAGAGGGGGGTGAATCAATATCAAGTACAATTTAAAAAAAAAATCAACTTATACTTCAACTAGATTATATATTCAATTATATTCAATGAGAAATAAGCAATAGTAGAAGAGATACACTAATACACCACAATACATCATGCACAATATATGAGAAATAACCAATAGTTATTGTTCAAGGGAAGTAATGACTTCCAAAGGTAGCTGCAACTTCCAGTTATAAAGGGAGGGATAAACCTCTAAAAGGAAGATACAATCCTCCAATATCAAGAGAGGCTTGACCTATCCATCCTTTACCCTTCCATCCACCCAAGAATATATGAGAGATAATAAAAATTTACATTAAATCATCACCATCAACCAACCATCACATAGAACCTAATAATGCTTCCTGAGACTTCTTCAACTTCTGCAATTCTTCACTTCTTAGAATACTCTGATCCTGTAGATAATCTAACTCAATGTATTCTCTTAAACTCCTCTAATTTTCACTCCTTGAATCCTCCCAGAAAAGTAGTTATAGATAAAATGGTAGAACTTATTCAATTCTCGTTTATTTAGGAGAGAAAACCTTTACATAATGCCCCACGCTCAATATTTAACATAATATTCTAAAATTTGTACACAGGAAACTACAACCTGTAATATTTCCAATGCAATTGATCTCACTTCATTTAGATTCTCTATGAAGACGTTATGACTGTTTTACCCGGAACACCTGCTTATGACTAGCTTCGGGACTAGTCAAAAACCCTATCTTCCACAGAGTGTATCTCCAACATTATAGCGAATAAAGAGATGAAATTTTTACCATAGGTACCTAGATATGTCTTCTCAATAACATAAAATTTCACCATATGAATCATTCTAGAAAACAAATTATAGAGAAATGGTAAGATGACTTGTAAATAACATACCTTAGAACACATCACCAAAAGACTTCATCCTTTCTTGAAATTCGACCTTCTTTACTTCATATTTCCTCTGAATTTCGACTTATATCTCCTTATTCATTAACAAACTTGTGTTTGTTGAAAAATGAATGTTTAATGTGATGTATTTATACCCTTTATGTCACTTCCTTTTAACATTAGGGCTGACCTAACACTTTCTTATTTTGTAATTCTTTTCTTTAATTATTTTCAGGGCCGACCTGTACTTCCTTCTTCAATTCACTTTTTCATCTTCAAAAATTAATTTATCCTCAACCATGAGGATCCACGTGACATACCACCTACCACTGGAAACAACATGATGTATATTATTCATACATGGGTGTTGTAGCTACATGTGCACTATCCTTCATGTCCAAATACAATCATCAATCTTGGGTCCTAAAACTAATGACTAGGGTTGACATTAATGGAAACAACCAATGTTCCAAGAATCTCCCCCTTTGTCATTGATGGCAACACTCATGCTCCCCCTGTCATCATGATCCCAATTTCTCTCCCCCTTTGACATCAATTGAAAATGGTGGGGTTACTCCCTTTGAGTTCAATGGCATAAGGTGACCTTCTTCTTTGGGGACGCTCCCCCTGAACATGTGGCACTCAATAATACTTCATCCTTATTTTTGGTCTTTGGATTTTTTTTTTCCTTGGAATCATTTTGTGTGGCTTATGTCTTCTCTCTCTTCTTCATATCTAGGATGTATATGTTGTTTGGTCTTCTTCTTGAAATTGTAACCAATCTTCCTGAGTTATTTTCTCTGATTTTACATTTTCGGGAGTCAAACGTAAGAGTGTATCCTAGATCACATATTTTTCTAACACTAAGGAGATTATGCTTAAGATATTCAACCAATTGGACTTTTCCTTCTTTTATATTTTCACTTCCAAGATTTACAGTTCCTTTTCCAAGTATTTTGGTAGATGAGTCATCTCCAAATGCAACATTTCCACCCTTTTTCTTCAAGATGACAAATTTTCTTTGATCTCCGTTCAGATGAGATGAACACCCACTGTATATGAACCATTCATATTCTTCTTTGCATTCTTTAGCGACCAATGTTATTCGACAATTTTCATTGTGTGGAATTTCTTTCCTTTTCCATGTTGTAGTTAGTATAAAGACATTTGGAATACAATTATCTTCCTTCATCTCTCTGCAATGTCGTGCTTTGTGACCAAGATTATTGCACTTGTAACATACAATATTTTGATCCATTAATGGGTCAAATGGATTATAATTTATGTTGACAGGTCTACGAACATTTCCATATCTACTATGTTGATTGCCTTGTGTCCAAAATTTCCACCAGTATAACAATGTCCAAGAAAGAAATTTTGATACCTGGGAGTAAGTGATCTTATTTGTGGTGTGTTCCATCTGGTTTCATGATCTATTCTTCCGTAGTTTCCTTCATAATGATTGATTTCATACCTGATGGGAGAGGATATTCTTGATGTCTCATTCCTTCTGAACTCTAGTCTTTTATGTCGTTGTTCAACTTGTTTTGGAGTGTTGGTTTCATCATTTTCATCTTCCTTCTCTTGTTTTGTTGTCTTCAAATTGTCATTGTATCCCAATCCTGTCTTGTCATTTGGAGATCTTTGACTGCTAAGGATCTCATTTAATTTTTCAGTTCTTTTTTTGAACTTCTTCAACTTTTCTATTGTCAATAGTAGCTCCCCTTTTGTGTGATCCAATTCTGCTTTCAATTTCTCATAATATTCTAATTGTTCCTTAAAGCTATCAATGGTATTATCAATCTTGTAATTATCTTCTTCATAGCTACTCAATTCGCCTTTTAGTATTATGTTTGTGTTTCTAAGATTTCTATTTTCAGTTTCAACATGCTTCAACTTTTCAAGATTATCATGTTCTTGTTCACTCTTTGCATTGTATTTGTATCCCCAAAAGGAATCAAGGTTGGTTTCTTCATCTGAATATTCTTCAAAAATGTTTTTTTCTTCTTTAGAACTCTTGGGATCATCATCCTAGGTTTCTTGGGTTATGAAGAGGGCTTCTCCTCCATCATTATCTTCTTCATCACTCTCATCTGAGGAGATGTCATCATCCTTGGTGTAGAAACTCTTTTTATTGTTGAGAATTCTCTTTTTATAGTAGCAATTTTCAACAATATGTCATATTCTACCACAATTAAATCATTTGAGAGGAGACTTACCTTTGTATCTTCCACTTCCCTTATGGAACATTCTTACGAAATTTGTTATTTCTTCATCAAGGTCGTTATCCTTGTATTTTGTCTTATTTATGGATTTAAAGCCTGCTTCATTGTTTGGATGGTCACTTTCTGTGCCTTTTCTCATTTCATATCCTATAAGAGACCCATGTAATTCATCCATTATCATTTTGGTCAACTCCCTATTTTCTTTAATGGCGGAGACCTTAGCATCATACTTCAAGAGAAGTGATATCAACACTTTTTGTACAACCAAGGATTCATTGATATATTAACCTAATCCTTTGATATAATTAACAACTTCATCAACTCTAAGAAAATAGGTTGTAATATCTTTTTTTTCATCCATCTTCAAAATTTCAAATTCTGCTCTATCTCGTTGAAGCTTGACCTACTTAACTTTTGGATCACCTTCATAGATACTCTTGAGTTTGTCTCATACCTCTTTAGCAGTGTTGCATCCCATCACTTTGATAGCAATGGTTGGTGCCAATTCTCCTATAATGACATGTATGGATTTTGAATTACAACTCATAAGATTCTTCTCATTTGTATCGGTTGGAGCATTATTTGGGATTACATAGTCATTTACAACTGAGTACCAAATGTCTACTCCCAAAGATCTTAGGTAAGTTTTCATTATATCACTCCAGTATGAATAATTTCTTCCATCAAATCTTTGAATAACATTTGAAATGTGCTCATGGTCATCCATCTTTGCTCAGTATTTTCCTTCCAGTGGTTAAATTGTTCTAGAGGCAAACTGCTCTGATACCAATTGTTGATACTAAGAGGGGGTTGAATTAGTATCAAGTACAATTAAAAAAAAAATTAAACTTATACTTCAACCATATTATATATTCAATTATATGCAATGAGCAATGAACAATAATAGAAGAGTTACACCAATACAATACAATACACCATGCAGAATAGATGAGAAATAACCAATAGTTATTGTTCAGGGGAAGTAATGGCTTCCAAAGGTAGTTACGACTTCCAAATATAAAGGGAGGGATAAATCCACAAAAGGAAGATACAATCCTCCAATACCAAGAGAGGCTTGACCTCTCCATCCTTGCCCCTTCCTTCCACCCAAGAATATATGAGAGATAATAAAACTTTACATTAAATAATCACCATCAACCAACCATCACATAGAACCTGATAATGCTTCCTGAGACTTCTTCAACTTCTGCAATTCTTAACTTCTTAGAATACTATGATCCTATATATAATATAACTCAATGTATTCCCTGAAACTCCTCCAAATTTCACTACTTAAATCCTCCCAGAAAAGGAGTTATAGAGAAAATGGTAGACCTTATTCAATTCTGGTTTATTCGGGAGAGAAAAATTGTACAACATGCCCATCGCTCAATATTTAACATAATATTTTGTAATTCGTACAGAAGAAAATATGTACCATACTATTTCCAATGCAATTGGTCTCACTTCATTTGGATTCTCTATGAATACGTTATTATTGTTTTACTCGGAACCCCTGTTTATGACTAGCATCAGGACTAGTCAAATTCTCTATGTTCGAGAGAGTGTATCTCCAAAATTATAGTGAATAAAGAGTTGAATTTTTTACCACAGGTACCTAGATATGTATTCTCAATAGAATAAAAATTTCACCATCTGACTCGTTCTAGAAAAACATTTATAGCGAAAATGGTAAGATGACCTGTAAATAACATACCTTAGAACACATCACCAAAACAGTTCATCCTCCCTTGAAATTCAGCCTTCTTTACTTCAGATTTCCTCTAAAATTCGACTTATATATACTTGTTCATTGACAAACTTGTGTGTGTTGAAAAATGAATGTTTAATGAGATATATTTATACCCTTTATGTCACTTCCTTTTAACATTAGGGCCGACTTAACACTTTCTTATTTTGTAATTGTTTCCTTTAATTATCTTCAGGTCCAACATATACTTCATTATTCAATTCACTTTTTCATCTGCAAAAATTAGTTTCTCCTCAACCATGAGGATCCATGTGACGTGCCACCTACCACTGGAAACAACATGATGTATACTATCCATCCATGGGTGTTGTAGCTACATGTGCACTGTCCTTCATGTCAAAATACCTTGATCAATATTTGGGTCCAAAACCAATGACTAGGGTTGAAATCAATGACAACAACCAATATTCCAACATAACTCAAGGAACTGATTAAATTGAATTCGTTGATCCCATCGATTTAGGACCGTTGGATATTTTGGAGAATTCCATCAGGGAGGTGCCATAAAAATGGGAATGTTAGTCATTAAATTAGTGATCCTAATGCATAGACAGTCCAAGTGATCCTTGATCATTAATCTAGTTATGCAGGGAGAGTGTAGTTGTCTGATAAGGAATGTTTGGATTCTAGGTCTTCATAGAAAACCTTGGTATGATTTTCTACATCATCGAATGATGGATATGATAAGTTGAAAGTGGGTCTAAAAGAGTCTCTCGTGCATGCCACGATGAATAGTAGATCCAAGGGTTAAAACAAAGGTTTGAAAATGTGAGCAAAGAAAAATGTAACATCCACTTTGACCCACATTTTCAGGGCTTCGCCAACCTATCTTTCCATCTTTCCCGCGAGGTGCTCCAAAGCATCCACTGGTGGATTTTTTCACTTGTTGAGTTGTCCATGATCCATCTTCCTTGCTGATATTTGTTACCCATGATTCTGGTCGTCATGATGATGTATTGATGATGGTGTACTCAGGCTCTTCATTAGAAATTTCTCCTGAGAAAAGTTACCTTCATCTCTTTCCAGAAATCACATTTTTTAGGACTGTTCGCAGGCTGCTAGTATATTTGCCTGCGAGAATGCATGATTCTCGCAGGCTGCCTTAAGCCAGGGTGCGAGAATTTCGCATTGTGTTGAACTGCTAGGGTGTGAACTCTTTCTAAATAAGGGAAAAAGATGAATTCTCGATGCTTCTAGAAGGGAATCTTCTAGAAGGATGAGATGCCATTCGAATGGTTATCCTAGTACTGGATTCCATGATATTTTGGGATCATTCTTATCCAAGTAACTAATTCATTCTCTCCTATATATTGAGGGAATTATCATGGAAAATATTAAGTAAAGAAGCAAGATTCATTGGAGAATTGGTGAAAAGAATTGTGTGAAGGACTGATGCTACAGCAGCTTGGAGACTCCAGCAAGTCCATCCAAAGGAGTTGATCTTCTTCATGCAAGTGAGAAAGTGTGTGTGTCAGAGCCAAGGTCCATCGAAAGGAAGTTTGTGACATCAAGGCTCAGGTTGTAATACTTACTTTCCATCAATATGATACAGTAATATGTCCCTTTCCCATAAAGCTAATTCCACTTTATTGTATAACTCCTTGATCATATACATAGATTAACTATTGAATAGATTGTGATTTCTTCACTTTGGTTGGTTTGTATTGTTTTGGTCTTGACTATACGAGAGCACTTGAGAGAAGTGGGAGAAAAAAATACCAAAGGAAGTGATAATAAGGTATGTTCTTTGTTCTTGCCTCCTATTTAATTCAATGGTTAGAATCTAGGGAAAGAGTCATATTCTGTTTTGCTTTGTTCTAGATCCAGGTGGATCTAGGGAGATCGGTTTGTGTCTGCACTTACGGATTTATCCAATAACAATATTCTCTCCTCGATCTTCTCAGCCAACGACTTGTTTTCCCTTACTTCTCTCCTTCTTTTCTGCTTCTTTGACCACTTTGACCCATTCTCAGTCAATGTGCTTCCCACGCAGTTTGTATTTCATCTTTTCTTTTCCTTTTTCTTTGATTTCTTCCTTAATCCATAACCAAGGGCCAGCAGGCTCCCAACACTCACCTGTGACTCATCCTAAGGGATTGTAGGACTGGACCTTATGTTTTACTTCAACTTCAGGATGCAAGACGAAGCTTATGCTTTCTACTCTATCCCTCCCCACTGTGTGAAAAATGTCTTTTTTGTGTCTGGTACCTAGTTTCAACTACACCTGGTACCTATACCCTTCTTCTTATGCTTTTACTGAGAGCTACGAGGTATATGGTTGTCATAGTACAGTTTCAAACAGCTCCCATTTACCAAACTTTCTTTCCATTCTCCATTTAGAGTCTTCGACTGTGCAACTCCACCTTCTGTAACATAGGCAACCTCATACAGCCCCAACCAATGTGTCCTGAACTTCCCTGGATGCTTCATGAACTTGTTGTCATATACCAATACCAAATCTCCTTTCTTAAAGGCTTTCATCTTGATGTGTCTATCATGGTAGGCCTTTTCCCGTTCCTTCTGTACCTGCTAATGAAAACCAACAATAAGCATATCTTCCTCTAGTTCCATCAACCGTGAAAGCCTATTTTGCACAGTGCCATTGTCATCCATATCTGTAAATGTTGCAATTCTTAAGCTAGTAACTAGATATTCCATGGGCACCACAACTTCTAGACCATAAACCAACTTAAAGGGGGTTTGCATTGTCAACTTCTTACAAGTGGTTCTATAAGCCCATAACACTACTGGTACTCTTAAATCCCAATCATCTCTGTTCACACTGTAAATCTTCACCAGCGTTGTCTCTAAGATCTTATTGAAGCTTCGAATGTACCATTCGCTTGTGGGTGGTAAGGTGTGTGTTTCTGATGATGAACTGCAAATTACTGAGTCAAGGATTCAATAGTATTATTAATAAAATGTGTACCTTGATCACTCATAGGGATCTTCAGGAATCCAAATCAGGTTATGATATCATCAAATATTAACCGCGTAGTTGTAGTTTCACTACAGTCCTTAACTGCTCTTGCTTATGCCCATCTGGTCAAATATTTTGTCGCAGTGATGATGTATCAAGCTCCTGTGCGCTTTCCTAGTGGGTTTATAGGTCCCACAAAATCAATCACCCATTTCTCAAATTCCTGTAAAGTCATTCGAGGTGATAAAGGAATCTCATCTCTTTTGGAAGGTTTCCCAACTCTTTGGCATACATTGCAGGCTCTGTAGTAGTCTTTAGCATCTTTGTGTAAAGTGGGCCACCAGAGGCCAGCTCTAGGAACCTTCTGTGTTGTTTCTTTTCCTACATAATGTCCTCCTGCGATGCCTTCACATGCTTCTACTAGAATTAGTGGTCTCTCTGCTTCCATAACACATCTCCTCAATATCTCATGAGCTCCCATCTTGTATAGATGTCCAACTATAAGTGAAAAATTTGCAGCTTGAACTACCAACTGTTTCTTTTGAATGACTGTGTATTCGTGAGGTGCCATTCATGTTGATAGGAACTGGACTATCTCAGCAAAGTGATCATCAACCTTTCTGATGGCCAAAAGTTGTGCATCTGGTAGTGTATCCTCCAAACTGGTAGGTTCCTCTCCATGTTCTAACCTAGACAAGTGGTCAAGTCCCTTGTTCATTCTCCTTGGCTTGAACATAATATCAAAATCGTATTCCTGGAATAACATTATCCATCTACATATTCTTCCCCCTAAAACTGGCTTGTTGACTAGGTATCCCAGCTCAGAGTGATCAGTTAACATCTTAAAATGTCCTCCCAACAACTAGTGTCAAAGTTTCTACAACACGTACACCATGGCTAACCCTTCTCTCTCAGTGGTGGTGTAATTTATCTCAACTGTAGAGATCTTCCTACTAGCAAAGGCTAACATATGGTCAATATCTCCTACTCCTGGTTGTGCTAACACTTCTCCTAATGCAATAGATGACGCATCGACATGCACATGGAATTCCTTACTTCAGTCTGGGAAAACCAGAATGGGCACAGTGACCATTTTCTATTTTAGTGTGTCAAATCTCTATTGACATTCCTCTGACCATTGGAACTGACAATCTTTCTTTAAAATATTCTCCATGGGTGTTGTTATTGTGCACAACCTGTTGGTAAATATTTAACAGATAGTGAATGCTTGTCATTGATGGCAAGTACAACAATGAAGATGGCATGAGTAAAGAAATTATGTAATAGATGGGCATTATGAGAAGACATTGCAGAGAAGATTCGATTAAGATCAGAAGAGATAGTGTAGAGGATTGATGGCAAGATCAGAGTAAGTGGAACAAAGTAAGCTCGGGAGGAGAAGCAACATTTATGATCGTTCAATCCCATTTACAATTCCCAATGACCGTCAGATCAAGTGTTGATCAGGACTGTTGATCCGAGACCCCATTTTGGAGTTTCACAACTCACGACTTGGAGAGGCAAGAAACATGACCATTGAAATCGTGATATGCGAAATCGTGATTTAATCGCAACCGTAGATTCATCGAGATCGTGGACCATTGATTTAAACTTCATTTCGGAGTTTCGCCTATCGCAACCTTGAGTGACAAGGACCTCCATCGAAGGAATCACGAGATGCGAATTCACAATGAGATCTGGACCGTAGATTCATCAATATCGTGGACCGTTGATCTCAACTCTATCACGGAGTTTCGCGAATCGCGACTTGGAGAGGCAAGAAACAATACCATAGGATTGCCAAAATCGTGATATGAGAAATCGCGATATAATCTGAGCCATTGAATCAAGATCACATATGGACCATCGATCTGACTCACATCAACAAACCACGTCAGCTAAGAACACGTGGCACAACCAAGCAATGACAAGTGTCAAACTGATTCAACATTTCAGGCACATGTAAGTCACGAATCAGAGTGACACGTGGCAGTTATTCGACACGTGTCAATCCACATGTGACGTCAGTAGGTTTACATCACTTCGAAGTTTTGAAAATGAGGAGTTGGAGATGTAAAAGAACATTCACCACAGGAATTTCGAAAACCTGATATGCAAAATCGCGATTTAATTGTAGCCGTCAAATCAAGGTGCGATCTAGACCGTCGAGCCGAATCCATTTTGGAGTTTCGCGAATCACAATTTGGAGAAGAAAGAACTCCTACCATAGGAGTCCCGAAGTCGCAAACCCCGATATCGCGATATACAAAATCACGAAGAGATCAGGACTGTCGAATCACTTAGAGTGTAGACCGTTGATCCGACTCCATTTCGGAGCTTCGAATATCAGGACATGGAGCGTCAAGAGACTCTACCATAGGAGTGCCGAAACCATGAAATGCCGAAATGAGAAACACGTTTTGGCTCAACCTGTGGTCGCAGCCATTTGTCACATCAGTGGAAGATGAAGGATGGTGCTAGAGTATCCAAGCTCCTTTTCGGAGCTCGCGACATGGAGATTAAAGATGTCTCATCAGTGAATCCCCAACTTACAAAAGTGCGAAATGAAGAAATAACGACAGAGCTAATCCAACAGTGCTGGGAAATCTGTTCACGATCGGAGGGCTGATGTTTCCCCTCGCAGTCTAACTGTTGGAAACCATAGATGGTCTCTTCCAAAGGATTCGAAGAGACTTCTGTGTGATCGCCAGAGGAGCTAAAGTGTCTCCAAGCTTCTTCCAGTGAAAGAAGATGATTCTTAGAGGGATTGATAGTTGGATGAGTGTTAAAAGTCTGTAACCGGAAAACAGAGGTAAAAATATCGACTGTGTTGTAGATGAGGAGAATTCGAAACTGCCAGAGAAGCTGAGGAATCTCAGCAGAACACCCAGTGATGTTGAACGCGCGGTAAAACTGTCGAGGAAGCTGAAGAGTTACCACGATGATCAGACAAAGAATTTGAGTTGTGGAGGAGTTAGGCATAGTATGAGCATGTAGAGGCATGGTGAATATTGCATGCACAAGAAGCACAGAGGCTATAAGGATGCAGAACACAAAAGAGAGTGGGGTTGTTGTTGTTATTGTTGATGGTGTTGTTGCGGTGGCTGTAGTTGTTGGAGTTGTTGTGGATGTTGTTGCTGAAGGTGATTCATGCATGAAGAAGGATCAGAGTGCAACAACTGAAAATAATAGAAGAAGAAATGCGCAACGAATGGACATGGCACACAAAGCATAAAAAGAAGAAGAACAGAATGGTCAACGGATGCATGCTGGAAGACAGTGAGGAAGTCTGAGTAGCAAAATCTTGCAGAACAATGATGAGACTGGTAAGCTGTTATTGAACACTATATCAATGTTATAGGTTTCAGTATTTCATATTTATAATCGAGGGTGGTTGGGAGGTGGTAGGGAGGACTGGTGTCCTCAGAGTTTCAAGTGGGTGCTTGAACACAGGGAGTTGGTGCTTCCTTCTAGTTGGTGCTAGAGAAACCAGGGAGTTGGTGCTTCCTTCTAGGGGGTGCTAGACAAAAATAGAGAGTTGGTGCTTTCAGCAAGTTGCAGCTTGCAAAACAGAGGTTGTATCCTCACAATGAGTTGGTGCTCATATGTATGATAATGTAAAGAATGTAAATAACACTTATCATATAAAGAAGAGGAGGTTTTTACCCTGTATGTGTTTCCTTGGGAAATATCTGTCTCTATGTGTCTCATATATGTGACTGATGCTGAATATGCCATTGTTTATTTCCTTGCATTATTGTGATCATCATTGAGTGCCTTGTAAAGATTTTAAAAGAAGCATAATTGTTTAAGCATGGTAACAACTGATTCACCCCCCCCTCTTAGTTGTCCAACAATTGGTATCAAAGCAGGCCCCTTTTATCTAAGGGTAGATCCTAGAGCTTAAACAATTATGCTTCTTTTAAAATCTTTACAAGGCAC
>ML783538.1:1263283-1281819 GCA_009831015.1 Picea engelmannii | reverse complement strand
ACTGATGCTGAATGTGCCATTGTTTATTTTCCTGCATTATTGTGATCATCATTGAGTGCCCTGTAAATATTTTAAAAGAAGCATAATTGTTTAAGCACGGTAACAACTAATTCACCCCCCCCCCTCTCATTTTTCCAACACAACCCTTGATGAATTTCATGTAGTATCTAGTATGTCCCAACGCAGTGCGCAACTGTCTAACCAATGTAGGAGGAGGTAGATAAAAAATAATGGCAATCTTGGAAGGATCTACCAGCAACCCTTGCTTACACACAATATGACCTAGAAACACTCCAAAGGGTAAAAAGAAGATACACTTCTGCAGGTTTAGGGAAATCTGACATTGCCTGCACTTATCCAACATTAGTCTTAAACATTCAATATGATTTTGAAATAAGCGAAAAATAGTCCAATCGTCAAAATATGATTCCAAACATTTATGTAAAAATTCCTTGAATGCTTCGACCACCACCCCAGAAAAGATGGTTGGTGCATTCCTCAATCTGAAAGGCATCACCGTGTACTGGTAGGATCCTATTCTATTGAAAATGTGGTCTTATGGTGATCTTCCTTGGTAATCTTGATCTGGTGATAACCTGAAAATCCATTTGTGAAGAAGTTAACTTGGTGTCCTCCTACATTATCTAACACTTTGCCAGTAAACAATGTAGGGAATGGATCATGTAAACATGCATCATTCAAATTCCTCAAGCCTACACAGATTCTAATTTCTTTTGTCTTCTTATCTTGAACCACCATAGGGATAATCCATTATGACTCTTCAACAGGTTCTATGATTCCTGCTTCCAGGATTCTGTCCAATTCAATTTTGACTTTCTGTTTATACTTGGGATTCAATTTCTAGGGTCTCTTCTTGACTGGCCTTGCATTTGGTTTCAAGGGGATCTTCATTTATCTCATGGGCCCTTTAATTCCCTTCATGTCAGTAAACTTGGTTGGAAACAAGTCATGATATTCATGCAATAGTTATGTGATCTTATCAATAGTGGCATCATCCCAATAATCTCCAACGTTTGCAAGCTTAGGCGCTTGCTCTGTCCCAATGTTAACTTTATTGATTTTGATTGGCTGTCCAATAAAAGGTAGTTCAACTCCAAGTCCTTATATGTGTCTCTGTATTTCTGTTTATGCAATGTTCACATTCCTAGGATCATCATCTTCATCATCATTGATATTGTAACAACCTTGCAATTTCTGAAGAGGTGCAGTCCATTCTTCCTCTTCTTACTTCAAAGGGAGGTTAGGTGCCTTCTCAAAGAATTTTTGTCTTACAACTTCTAAGGTATGATATATTGTAGGGTACTGAATTTCAAATAAAAATGTAGCTACAAAATTCTGAGTCATACCATACCAATATGAAGTGGTGAGGTGCAACTCTTCTTGAAGGTACCAATTGATAGGTGTTGTGTCCAAAGTGTTTATGAATTTATGCACCCACTATTCATGAGTAATGCTACTCGAGGCCTCCTCAAAACTTCGCACATGGTCCTTCGGACAATTCTGACCTGTGTAACGAACTTCATACCCTTCAACTTTCTCTAAAAAGTGCACTGTCATTAAAGAGCGACATTGCACCCAGTCTGCTATGTTCTTCTTGTGTGTTCCCCACCATCTTGCTAGCATTGCTTTCAAGTCTTCATCCAGTGCCAACAGTCGTTGTTGTTTTGGTACAATTTCTTCAAATTCCAATAAGAAAGTTTCTAAATGACTTAAACCATCAAATGTGGGTAGATTACTTACTTCTATGCCAATCCAATGAACTTCCCTAGTCAATCTGGCACACCTCCATGCATAAAATTCATACATTTTGTTCTGCTAGTTCTCTAGCGTTTCTTTCGAATCTGATGAGCAGGCATTGTCACTTTTCCAACTTAAATTCCCATTAGTTGTAGGATTAATGTAATCCTATTGCCTTCCTGTCAATTTATATATATTCTCTAGCTGGTATGAGAGGTCTTATTCTCTAATGGGTTATGTGTATCTGCAACCTTCATCAGGATCAAGAGGTGCAATGACCTTAAGGCCATCACCTTCAAATGTCATTCTTATTTTCTTTAAGTCAACAATAGTGGAATTGTTAGAAGCCCAAGAAATTCCTAACAACACAAGATAAGGACAACAATCGTCAACTATCTCAATCACTTCGAAGTCTAAAAACATCATGAACACATCAATGTCCACAGGAACATGCTCTAGTCTTCCAAAGGGGCTTACTGCCTGCTGATTAGCCATACTAAGCCTGATAGGAGAATAAATTAACCTAGGTTTTCCCATCAATTCCCAAGTCTGCTTCGTCATAACATTGACTTCTGACCCTAAGTCAAGGACCACATAATCTATGTCATAATCTCAAATCTGAGAATTAAGGTGTAGTTCCTTGTTTGTTCTTCTCTTTCTGGATACTTGATGTACTGATCTATTCTACAAAGGATCTACCTTCTCTAGCTCATACTGTCTAATCAAGTGTTGTAGTTCTTGTACATCACTACCATCCTTAATCAAATCAAGGAATGTATACAGGAAACTGAGAAGCTTGCTTACCGCTTGTCCATCTTCAGGCGCAGTTGACTAATCGAATGTGAGAGGCATTCCAAATTATCTTACTTTTGGTTGTCTTTGATGAAGAATCTTGATCTCTTCCAAATTTTTTTCTTGCCTCTTAGAACATATGCTTTTATTTCTTTGGAACAAACACTTGTGTCTTCTCTACATCTCTTATGACCCTTGATTCTTCTATAGTGTTTCATGGGGTCACTCTGTCTTCTCCTGTAACAATGCCTCCTCTAGTGATAACAATGAATCTGGGGTCCTCTCCATGAGTTTCTGCTGAGATTAGTGGTACTTGCTGGTTTACTCCTCGTCTCTCCTGAAGTTTGGCTAACAACACAGGACAATATTCAATGATATGTTCAAATGAGTTGCAGTAGCTGCAAGTGGTACAAGGGTTCTGGAAGTCCCTTGACAAGTGTCTTGGTTGTGCGTAGTTATAAAAAATTATCTGACCTCGACCTCGACCCATGCCTCCTCCTCTTCCTCTTCCTTTAAATCCACTGTGAGGGTTGAAGTTTCCTCTTCCTGGGGAATTAAATTGCATAGTATTTCCATCCTGTTGCATCTCTCCTTGGATTCTATATGTGTCTCTTGACCTTTCATGCAACAGTTCATAAGCTCTACAAGCCTTCTCATCATGCCCCACAGATTTACAGAATGCGCAGTAAAGATTGGTAGGTTTTTGGACATATTTATGTATGTAATAACATTAATTGGGGTGATGCTTATTTCTACATACCTCGCACCAAGGTAGAGTAACCGGCTTCAAAGGGCTCAAAGATCCAAAGGCTAAGTATTCATTAAAAAAGGGACAATTCTCCTTGTCGTGACCTTCTGATTTGCATCTAATACACCAAACGTATTCTCTTTTATTTTTTCCCTTATCTTTCTTCATATCTTCGACCTGCAGAGATAAGCTATTTAGCTGACTCAAAATTTGACTCACCTGAGATGGATTCTCCCATAGGGGTTGATTCTAGTTTCATGGCAATATCCAATGCCTGAGCCTGTGAAGCAAACTTCTGTTGCATAAGGGGAACCCTGATGTGTGGTAAGAGGGAAACAATTAACCATTCCTTGTTCTTCTCATCTGGGATATGAAAACTTAAGCGGCATGTCAAGGTATTAAACCTCTAATCAAACTCCCATGTAGGTTCAGCTACTCTCTGCTTGATTTCTTTTAGTTGTGTAATGCATCGCGACTTCTACTTGGGTTTATTGAATTCTACACTCAATGCAATCTTGATATCATTCAATGGTTTAGGTTGTGTAACTCCTTTAAGAAACTTCATGTACCAACTCAGTGCGCGGTCTCTCAAGGTAGTACTAAATTGAGCTCTCTTAACTGCTTTTTCATTGACTTGCTTAATACTCCTCACATCTTCGCATAAAAACAAGTTTTGATTAAGATATTTAGATCCATCTCCTCTAAAGATAGGTAACCTCATCTCATCCGCCATAGATATTCCTAGGTTTCCTGACTGAGTATGTATTGAACTGTTGGTAACAATGCTCTGAGTGCTCTAATAACTCTAGCTACTCTGGTTACTTACCGTTGCTAAAATAACAAGAGGAGTAATAATACTTTCTTTGACGATCAACACAGTTCCTAAAGTCTTTGATTCTTCTCAGTGAGGTTCTTCAGTCTTCCCTTCGTCTGCTTTAGCAGACTCTGAATGTTCCTCTTTCAATAACTCTTCTTCTTCTCCAATGTAGAACCCTTCGTCCTGTGCTAGTGCTTCGTGGCTATGCTCAAACAGGTTTACTAGAGGAACCTCTCTGAAGGTTCTCCCACTACGCATATGTCCCACCTATGTGTCGTTGTCATTGTCTGAGTTCTTGAACATTAGCTTTTCAATCTAACCAATTATTGTATATTCAAGATGTTATTCTCATGCAACAACAACTTGATCTTCAACTTCAAAAAGTGTAAAAATTTTCCTTTAGGTCCCTTAAACAAATATCTCTCTGCTTGGCTATATGACACGACTCTGTCAATAGAAAACTCGGTAATTTACCCTCTAATGGTGTTATCAAACCAGTGATATACTTCTCTTGAAATGACATTATCAAATCTCTCAACCTTCTTGATCAGCGCCGACGTTCAAACCACAGGTGGTCTAGATCTGATCTCAAACTGGGTATCTACTAATCTGGCTAACCACTCATATAGCTCCTTATGAATTCCTCCAAATAAAATCTCGTCTATATTAGTAAAGATATATCTTCCCAACCAATCCTCTGTACTAAGATTAGGGTTCTTATTCTGGGTTTCAGCGAAGTCTTTTTCTTGTTCTTCTATCCACTTCTAAATCTTTGTCTTTGATAAGAACCACCTTGACATTCCCTCAAGAATATCCTGGTCCCGACAAAAGAACCATTTGTTGGCATAGGGGTAGACCCGGGGTTCAACTCTAACAACACACCAACAAACCCTAACTACTGGCCCTTTCAGAAACACCTGGGGAGCATATGCAGTCTTACCCGAAGTAGCAATAGGGGGTTGCAGGACACATATTTCTACAACCAGAGGAAATGCAAGTGGATCCAAAATAACAACACATAGAGATTTATTTATTCTTTACCAAGCTTAAACCTACTTCACAAGTTATATCTCAGATATAACAAAATAATGCAATAATAGTATAACAAGAAGTAAAGAACACAACATCAACCACAGAGAACAATGAGATATACATGGTTCACCCTCTCCCTAGTGTAATGTCCACAAAACTGTGTTTCTTGATATATTAAGATGGAAACATACAGTTTTATCTGCGCTCTTAGCTTTCAAATTTCTCTCTTCTTCTCTCCCCTCCCTGCGCACCCAACTGCAGGGTTGTTGTTCACACCTAGCTGAAGATCTTACAATACCAAAGTGCTCTCACACACAACAGTTCTCTCTCGCACAATAATAATCACTCGATCTCACAACACAAATCTAGCCCAACAACGAACCCCTCTTCTCTCATGTAGGTATTTATTTATACATTACAATGATTCTCAGATAGCCTTAGGCTGAAACCTAGTTGTCAAAACCCTAAATTCCAAAACCCTAGGTGTCTAAACCCTAGGTCCACTTTGACCCGCGTTTTTAGGGCTTCGCCAACCCATCTTTCCATATTTCCTGCGATGTGCTCCAAAGTATCCATTGGTGGTTTTTTCCGCTTGCTGAGTTGTCCATGAACCATCTTCCTTTCTGATCTGTTCTCCTCGATATTCTCATCCAATGGCTCATTTTCCCTTACTTCACTCCTTCTTTGTTTCTTCATTGACCACTTTGACCCATTCTCAATCGATGTGCTTCCGGTGCAGTCTGTACTTTGTCTTTTCTTTTCCTTTTTCTTCGCTTTCTTCATTAATCCATAACCAAGGGCCAACAATGTGCTATATTTTGGAATGTTAAAATAATCCAAGAAATCTGAGGAAAGGATTATGGGAAAATGGTGCAAATTTTTCATGTAATTGTTGCATGAAATGATCTAACAAATCTTAAATGCTCGCACATTTTACATAATTTTCAGCAAATAGAGAGGGACAGAGTTAATGTAGAACATTAAAAGCATATAATATGTGCAGAGGACTTACAGTTCTTATGATGAACTCAGAGATATGTATGTCATTTTGGGTGTTGATGGTACAAAATCCAAGGAGGAGCGCATGAATTTTGTAAAAACTCTAAAAGTATTGTAGAAAGATGTCGAGAGATACAAGGATGATAATGAAAGACTGATGAGATCCAAGGAGAAACAGTATGAATTCAATGCCATTTGATGCAAATCCTAGACAAAATAGAAAAGAATATGGATAAGGAAATAGAGTCGAGAAGATCAAGAAGTCATAGGTTTCATGATGAGAAAAGAAGAGAAGAAAGAAGTGTTGGTAAGCATTCTTTCAGGAAAGATCATAGTATCTCAAGTCCATATTCTGTCAGAAAGCATAAGAGAAGGAATGGGGTGGATGTGATACATGTAGAAATGAATAAGATCAAGCCTTCTACCTTTGATGGTGAGCATAAGAAGGATGAAGATGCGGAGACCTGGTTGTTGGGTATGAGGAAGTACTTCCAGGTGCATAAATATTTTGTGCAAGCATAAGAGAGAATTGTTATCTATCAGTTAAAAGGAAAGGCATCAATGTGGTGGGATCAATATGTGCAAGTGCAACACATTGATGAGAATAAAGTTATTTGGACGGAGTTCAAGAGATATTTCCAAAAGAAATACTTAACCAAGCACTACTATGATAGGAAAATGAAGGATTTCTTTGAACTCAAGGTGGGGAGCATGATGATAGATGAGTATGAAAGGATATTTTTAGAGCTACTAAAATATGTTCATTTCATCAAGGATGAACAAGTGAAAATTCAAAGGTACTTGAGTGGGTTTCCCTCATTTATCAGTGACAAGATACAATATGATGACCCTAAGGCGTTTGAAGAAACCATAAGGTGTGCTAAGTGTCTTTATGACCAAAAAAGAGGAAGACCGACTTTCCAAAAGGATTGGGAAAAACAAGATGAAAAGTAAGGTGGAATAGAGGAAGAAGGGAGCTAAGCCACCATTTTTCAGAATAATAGCCCAAGGACAAACAACCCTCCAGGAGCCCATAATATCAAAAACAGTGGGGAAAAAGTCATGGAAACAACCTATGGAGTGTTGGGGTTGTGGCATAAATCATATGTGCATAGATTTCCCTCAAAGAGGAGATAAAGTGAGCACTGCACATAGTGTACAACAAGTTGTGACAATGGAAAACATGGGTAGAAATGTACCAAGGATTTATGTTGCACTAGATAACAAGAAGGATGAGTTTCAGTCACACATGATTGAGGTGGAAGGTAAGATTAATGACCAACCTGTTATCACCTGCTAATTTGTATTAATTTTTCCCAAAGCGTCTTGTCCTTGTGTTATTTTTCCACTTAGATTTTCAATTTTTTTCACCAGCTCCGTCAAACTCACATCACCTAAGTCCTTCACTCAAATAATCATCCAAAATAGTCATGTCCTCCATGAGTCAAAAATTGGTGAATATCCCAAACCTATACCTAGCCTTAACACTTATCTAAATACCTTAGTTTCATCACTTCATTCATTTTTACCCTTATTTTCATATTCTCGTTGAAAATAAAAAATATTCCTTTTATTAAGTACCCTTATCCTATCCACAAAGTCATGTGTTAAGCAGGGATGATTTTAGGGGCTGAATTTTTCTCATGGGCTAATTTTCCATGGTTTTCCAAAAACAAAATTTGCTATTTTAAAAATGTTTCGCCCAAATTCTATAGGATAAAATTATTTTACCTTAAAAATTGCCAAAATTTTATAAAAACTGTATAAAATACTTAGAAATATGAAGGATTAGTAAGATTCGCCAAGGTTTCTAAATTTTAAAAGAAATTTCCATCCTTAAAATCATCCGTGGTGTTAAGCCTCATAAGCCCAAAGTCCTTAGAAAATAGAAAAAGGGTTTATTATTAATATAAATATTTTTATATTAAAATATTTATATTAATATTTAATCCAATATTTAATTTATGGAATCACATCAAATCATGGGCATGAATCTCAATTTATAATGTGGAAAAGTCAAAGGTTGGATGGAGGGGGCACATACATATCCGGGATTGACGTAGCGAGGAGGTTAATTATGTGAAGGCGGGCCAGGAAACCATGGTTTCTTTTGTGCACATGTGTTTTTATGTGGATCATATCGGGGTAAAATAAGTTTGGATTAAACCACTCCAGCCCAAGCCTGATGTAATAAATGCACCATTTATCATATGTTTAATCTGTGACATTTTCCAGGAATGCATTTCAACAACAATTATGGAATTTCTAATAAATGAAATTCCTCTTCAAGGTGAAAATGTTTTACAGAGGTAAGATTTAAGTTTTACGAATTAAAGACATTAATGTTTATTTCCATGAAAACGATTTAAATGGGAAGATACACTTGAACGAAGACTTGGATAATGCTTTATCCAAAGATTTACAGAAGTAAAAGAAGAAGATACAGTGTATTTTACCAAAGACGGTAAACCGGAAAAAACACACAATAAATGTTTTTCACAGTTAGTGAAATGGTAAATTGAAAAAAACATAACACATAACACAATAAATGTTTTTTACAGTGAAATGGTAACAGTAAATGTTTTTTACAGTGAAATGGTGAATTGGGAAAAACAAGACATGGTTTTAAACCATGGGCATGAATTAAATTATGGAAATTTAATTCTACATGATAGAAAATATTTGGGAATTATTTTTATTCAAACATATTATTCCCAAATGTTTAATGATAATACAGATAAATGAATTAGATTTGAAAAAGTATAAGTGAAATTTCAAAGAGAACGTGGCAGAGGAAGGAGCTGGAGTGTTAGAGGAATCTTCAGGGATCATGGAACGTTTTTTTTTTTTTTCCCTAAAAATTGTCATTTGTAATCATTGCAGAAGTTGAAACGTTCCATTTCAGTTATTGTAACTGGTGGCACACTAAAAGAACTTGAATTGTGTAAGTATTATAGGTTCTGAGTGTATTAAGGGTGGACTGAAGTGCAAGAGCACAATTCTGGTGGTTCTGGACTCAATTGTCATTTTTCTGGGACTGAATTGAATACATATGCAAAAGAATTTTGAACTGTTTATGAAAAGATTCTAATGGATATTATATGAGTTTTTTCTTCCTTCATTGTTTGTGTTTCATGTGTTCTTTAAATTCATTTACATTTTTGTGTGTTTAAACTAGATAGTTAAAATCCCATAATTCATCCCTTGATGCTCTCGGCTGAAATAATTTAAACTGTGTGTATTTCTTCCTAACTAATTCAGAGTTCATTTTATTAATGCTCTGATGCAGTTACTTGTTTTTCCCCTTTCCTCTTACACTCTGCAAATCTCAATTTACAACTCCAATTCATTGCCTCATTTAGCCTTTATCCTCTGGAGAGTTTTATTGGCCAACCAATGTTTTCATTCATTTTCATAAATTTTGACCCCATAGCCCTGAGTGTCCCTCCCCTTCTTAGCCATCAACTTTATAACCCCCCCCCCAAAAAAAAACCAAATCTAGCCACTGATTGCTAAAGAAACATTAAGTGACACGAGAGAGCCCTCTCTTAGTTGAAAAGGCTAGTACTTCAACTCTAAAGTAGGTTGAAATGGTTGCCTCTGTCGTTTGTCTATTAGCCATACAAAATTTACAAAGTGCTAACATTTTGGCATCGTTGTCGGGAATGAAATTGAAAAATTTTCCTTGGGAAAGAACGACATGGTTGAGATCTAAGGTCTGAGAGCAGCAGACACTTGGGCACAAATTGGTTGTACTCCTGCTCTAGCGACTCCACACATAAAAAATTAGTTTGAAGGTGATTCCACCGGTAGAAGAATCCAGAAATTCAAATCTGCAATGGTGACTCCACTCTCAATGCAGAACCCAGCTTCCAAAACATTATTGGTGACTCCACTCAAGCTTTGGATGTAATTCACAGACTCCACTGAAAGATGAGATCCCTTGATATAGGTATGAAAAGACATTATGGAAGAAAACAAGTACTTAAATTTGGATTTTTTCCAAGGCATTTTATTGTTTGTTATAAGTTGCTTATGGTCCTTCCTTGAACATGTCAAACAATGTTTTCTTTACCTGCTACATTCTAATGATGATAATGATAATCTTGCAATTGTATATCCTCCTCTTAAAGTTGTACATACATATCCTCACCGTATCACTGATTTTGATAAAAAAAAATCCATATGAGCGATGTGATGATCATAACCAAGTTGATGAGCCTCATCAAACCAAAGCTAATATTTCACCTCTTTTACTTGATCCAACACCCTCCAAGATTCAACATATATACAAACCCTTAAAGTTACCTCAAGTCTTTCATGATTTTACTCCTGACCACTATAAATAACTACATGTGTTTCATGGGGAACCTGATGTCATCTCATCTGAAAAACACATCCAAGGGTTTGATAATTTTATAGATTTGTTTGAGATTGACCATGATGATGTTTGTATGAGGACCTTCTCTCAGTCCTTGAAAGGGGACACCAAATAATGGTTTAAACCTTTTCATCTAGAGACAATTAGCTCATGGGAGGAATTGAAGGATGTCTTTTTAAAGTTTTGGGCCAGGAAGAAATATTTGGATCTACAACTTATAGAGTCATATGACTTAAAAAATAAGAGAAATGAAACTATTTCTATATTCAGTAGAAGGTTTTCAAGTATCTATTACAATTTGTCCAAAGAAATTCAACCCACTGAAGTTGTTGCCATGCTCCATTATGCAACTACTCTTCATCTAGATTTATCTTTCCTCCTGATGGAAAGAAGACCTAAGTCCTTACAACAAATGTTTAATGATTCTCATGACATTCAACACAACATCCAAGCATGTAAACAGATCCAAAATGAGGGGTTGAATGTTAGAGAACATGAAAGTGAATATGAATAGAAAATAGTTGATTTTAATCTTGAGCATAGAATTGACAATATCATAAGTCCTATTGAAGTTCCCAATGCTAATGATTTTGAAAAAAATTATATTCCACTTGTTGAAAGAGGAGGTGTTGATTTAGCTTCTAATCCATCCCATAATAAGCAGGGGGCTGATTGTTTTATGTATTCATTTGTAGAGATTCAAGAAGATGAATTTGCAAATCAGTCTGTTGAAGAGAAGGTTGATGTTCCAAGTTTGTTCTTGTTGGATGACATCGCATATATTGCTGATTTGATTATATATGATGAATATGATGATGATTATAAGGCTAACTTTATAGAACAACCAACTACACATTCTCTATCAGAAAATGTTCCTTTTCAACATTGTAATCAGAGCAATCAACCTACATATCATGGTTACAAAGAATAAAGTATTGAATCAACTGAAGGGAATTCTTTACCTTTATGCTTTTCTTCTTTCAAATTGTTGAAAGAAAATTCTAAGATAATCATTGAAGCAAATGAATGTGTGATGATGCCAAATCACACTTCATTAAAAATATTTGACAAGAGATTGCAACAATCTTCTCATGTGTTTGATGATCTTGTTACTTGTTATGTAGAAGGTGTTCTCAATACAAATTTGAAGCCATTGGTTGAAGACGAATATGAAAATGAGTGTGTTCAACAATCCAAAGAAATTGAAAAATGTGCCTATGACAACAGTAAAGAAAATGAAGAAGATTTTGAATAAGGTGAAAGAACCTTTCCATTGTGTTTTTCCTCTTTCAAACTATTGAAACAAAATGTCTATAATGTTTCAAATCAGAAATTCTCTAGGAATAATGTTAAATATGAAGAAAGAAATGGATTTGCAAATGAAAACTATATTCCATTATGTTTTTCTTCCTTTGAATTGTTCAAACCAAATCATGAGATAATAGAGGAAGTAGGGAAGTCTGATTGCATTCACAGTGGTACTGTTTTACATGAGTAAATTGTTATCAGTGAGGAAGACCAACAAACTTCTCATGCATTTAATGATCATGTTGTTGATAACATGGAAGGTTATCTCAGTTCAGATTTGCAGTCTGTGCTCAACTACCAGCTTGGAAATAAAGATGATGGTAAATCCACATCATTGTTAGACATGGATTTCCTTCCACCAAGGGTTTCATTTCAGCCAACACTGTCTTCTGATTCAGAAGAATGTTATTTCCAGCAGTCTCAGCAGATTTTTCAGCCTCTTGGCGGCAATCAACATGTTAAATCACATGAAAAAAAAAATGCAGTGGAAGGGGTGAAACATTATTGTTGTTTTGTGCATATTTTAGAGGATCCATTTGCATTTTTGTTGGAGGCAATGAACAATCCAAATGTTTTTTAATTTTTTGATATTTGGATCTATGGATGAATTTTTGAATGAATTATCAATAAGCGGGATTTGGAGCAAGCCTGTGCAAAGTAAACAAATAGTGGATAAAATGATTGCATGGTTGCATTGGAATTTGATTTCACTTGATTGAGTATTCATTTCAGCAATTAGAGTAGGTAGGAGTGTGTGAATAGGATTGTTGGTCAAGAATTTTTCAGTTTGGATTTCCAGTATTGTGTACAGTCAGATTTTAGTGGTGTATTCAATGTTCAGTATATGGTTGAGAGCAGTGTGAAGAGTTTGGTTTTCAGCAGACACTGGTGATAGGTCGAAAGAGGGTACACACACATGTTTTGGGAGCAGCCTAATGGATCAAGCACGTGGTCTATTGTTCTTTTCTACCTTACAGGGAGGATAGCATCCCCAATAGGAGCCTATGTTATCACCTGCTAATTTGTATTAATTTTTCCCAAAGCGTCTTGTACTTGTGTTATTTTCCACTTAGATTTTCAAATTTTTTCACTAGCTCCATCAACCTCCCATCACCTAAATCCTTCACTCAACTGATCATCCAAAATAGTCATGTCCTCCATGAGTCAAAATTTGGCAACTATCCCAAACCTATGCCTAGCCTTAACGCTTATCTAAATCCCTTAGTTTCATCACTTCATTCATTTTTACCCTTATTTTCATATTCCTGTTGAAAATAAAAAATATTCCTTTTATTAAGTACCTTTATCCTATCCACAAAGTCAAGTGTTAAGGCTCATAATCCCAAAGTCCTTAGAAAATAGAAAAAAAGGGTTTATTATTATTAATATAAATATTTTTATATTAAAATATTTATATTAATATTTAATCCAATATTTAATTTATGGAATCACATCAAATCATGGGCACAAATCTCAATTTATAATGTGGAAAAGTCAAAGGTTGGATGGAGGGTGTACATATATATCAGGGATTGAAGTAGTGAGGTTAATTACGTGAAGACAGGTCGGGAAAACTACCGTGGTTTCTTTCGTGGACACGTGTTTTTACGTGGAGCATATCGAGGGTAAAAGCAGTTTGGATTAAAACACTCCAGTCCAAGCCTGATGTAATAAATGCACCATTTATCATATGTTTAATCTGTGGCATTTTCCAGGAATGCATTTCTACAACAATCATGGAATTTATAATAAATGAAATTCATCCTCACGATGAAAAGGTTTTACAGAGGTAAGATTTAAGTTTCACAAATTAAAGACATTAATGTTTATTCCCATGAAAAAGATTTAAATGATAAGATGCACGTGAACGGAGATTTGGATAACTCTTTATCCAAAGATTTATAGAAGTAAAAGAAGAAGATAAAGGGTATTTTACCAAAGATGGTAAACTGGAAAAAAACACACAGCAAATGTTTTTCACAATCAGTGAAACGATAAATTGAAAAAAATATTTGGGAATTATTTTTATTCAAACATATTATTCCCAAATGTTTAATGAGAATATGGATAAATGAATTAGATTTGAAAGATTATAAGTGACATTTCAAAGAGAACGTGGCATAGGAAGGAGCTAGAGCATCAGAGGAATCTGCAGGGATCATGGAACGTTTTTTCTGAAAATTGTCATTTGTAATCATTGTAGAAGATGAAACGTTTCATTTCAATTATTGTAACCAGTTGCACACTGAAAGAACTCGAATTTTATAAGTATTAGAGGTTATGAGTGTATTACGGGTGGGAAGAAGTGCAAGGGAACAATTATGGTGGTTCTGGACTCTATTGTAATTTTTTGGGGACTGAATTGAATACATATGCAAAAGCATTTTGAACTGTTTATGAAAAGATTCTAATGGATATGATATGAGTTTTGTCTTCCTTCATTGTTTGTGTTTCCTGTGTTATTTAATTCCATTTACATTTTCGTCTGTTTAAATTGGATAGTTAAAAGCCCATAATTCATCCCTTGATGCTCTCGACTGAAACAATTTAAACTGTGTGTATTTCTTCCTAAGTAATTCAGAATTCATTTTATTAATGCTCTTATGCAGTTACTGGTTTTTCCCCTTTCTGCTTACACTCTGCAAATATCAATTTATAACTTAGATTCATTGCCTCATTTAGCCTTTATCCTCTAGAGAGTTCTATTGGCCAGCTAATGTTTTCATTCATTTTCATAAATTTTGACTCCATATCCCTGAGTGTCCCTCCCCTTCTTAGCCAACAACTTTATAAAAATCCCCAAAACAAACCAAATCTAGCCATTGACTGCTAAAGAAACATTAAGTGACATGAGAGATCCCTCTCTGAGTTGAACATGCTAGTACTTCATCTCTAAATTAGGTTGAAACAATTACCTCAGTCATTTGTCTATCAACCAGACAAAATTTACAGAGTGCTAACACAACCCATTGTTATTTTAATTGACTTGGGAGCTAGTCATAATTATCTAGATCCTAAGATGGTGTAAATATTCCATTTGCCAAGAAGCAATCTTGGAAAACCATGGTTGGTGCAGTTAGCTACAAGAGAAAAAAGGAAAATAAATGATATGGTTAAGGAATGTCCAATGGAAATGAATGGACTGTACACAAAGGTTGATTTAAATACTATACCTTTTGGTTCATATGATTTCCTAATTGGTATGGATTGGTTGGTCGAGCACCATGATGTCCTATATTGTTACAATAAGGCATTCAATATTTTGGAAGAGGAAGGAAATTTGAGATCAGTTCAAGGAGTTCTAAGAGTTGTGGCTATCATAGAAGTTTCAACTTTGCATTTGAATAAAATCTATAGGAAAGGATGTCAAGTATTCATAACACACATGGAAGAGGCACCTAAGGATTTCAAGTATTCATAACGCACATGGAAGAGTGCACAATGTTGAAATGGTTTGAGGATATCTTTGAATAGATACCAGGATTTCCTCCAAAAAGGGATATCAACTTCTTTATTAATCAGATGCCAGGAGAAACACCTGTATCCAAGACTCCTTATAGGATGAGTATGCTAGATTTTAAGGAGTTTCATATGCAACTTGAAGATACTCTAAATAAGAGGTATATATTCCCAAGTGTGTCTCCTTGGGGTGCACCAGTTTTATTTGTGAAGAAGAAGGATGGTATGTTGAGACTTTGAATCAATTTCATGCAGTTGAACAAGGTAACAATGAAGAAAAAATATCCTTTTCCAAAGATAGATGACCTGCTTGATCAACTGAGAGGCGCACATATATTTTCCAAGATAGATATTAGATTTGGTTATCACCAAGTGAGAATAAAAGAATAACACATAAGTAATATTTCCTTTAGAATAAGGTATGCTCATTACGATTTTACAATGGTGCCTTTTGGGTTGTTGAATGTACCAACTGTCTTCATGAGTTTGATGAATAGAGTTTTTAGGTAGTACTTGGATAAATTTGTCATTGTATTTTTAGATGACATTATTATTTACTCAAAGTTTGAGGAAGAGAATGAGAAACACTCGAGGATGGTGTTGCAGGTATTGATGGAGCATTAGATTTATGTAAAGATGAGAAACTGTTCATTTTTTCAGTGATGTATTCATTATTTGGGTCATATCATTTCAGAGGAAGGAATAGTTGGGGACTCAACGAAGATAAAATCCATTGAGGAATGGACAACACCAAAAATGTCACATAAGTGAGATCCTTTATGGGAATATCAAGGTATTACAGAAGGTTTATTGAAGGATTCTCACATATTGCACATCCAATCACATCCCTATAGAAGAAAGGTGCACAATTTGAGTGGACTCTAGATCGTGAAAGGATTTTTCAGTACTTGAAGAGTTTGTTGACAAGTGCACCAACTTTGAGAATTGGTGATCTAGATGCAGACTTCATTGTGTGCGAGGATGGATGTAAGGAAGGATTCTAAGGAATCTTGAGTTGGGATGGACATGTGGTATGCTACGAATCAAGGAATTTGAAAGAGAATGAAAGGCTCTATGCTACACATGACTTAGAATTTGTAGATATAGTGCATGATTTGAAGATGTGGCAACATTATTTCATGGGTAAAACAATTGAGATGGGAATAGAACATTGTGTTCTGAAATATTTGTTTGGAAAACCAAGTTGAATTCTAGACAAAGCAGGTGGTTATAGTTCCTCAGTGAATATGACTTTTCCATAAATCATATCAGAGAAAAAGAGAACAAGGTGGCTAATGCACCCAACAGGAGGATGCATGAGATGCATGCTACATCCATTAGCATGTTCCAAACAAATTTGCGTGACAAAATTTTGGAAGTTTCCAAATCATATTTGTGGTATATGGATATAAGTGTGACTTTACAGCAAGGTATGTCGCATCAAAAGTTTGAAGATTATGAGCTAAGAGAGGAAGGGATCCTCATGTATAGACGCAGAGTCTATGTTCCAAATGATAAGGAGTTGAAGGGACTAATATTATCAGAGATTTATAAGGTTCCTTATGATGGAAATCCAAGTTATCATAAAATAATTGTTGCAGTCAAGAAGCAATACTTTTGGCCAAGTATGAAAAAGAAAGTTTTGGATTTTATTGTGATATGTATCAAATGTCAAAAGGTCAAGGCTTAGCACATACATCCAGTTATCTTGTTACAACCCTTGTCAATTCTTGAGTGGAAGTGGGGATTTATAACGATGGATTTTATAACTAAGTTTCCTAGGATGACTAAGCAACATGATTATATTATGGTGGTGGTGGAAAATCTTACTAAAACTACCCCCATTTTATTCTAGTGAAGTCAATGCAGAAGGCATCCGACATTGTTGAGTTATACATGCACAAAGTTTGTAAGTTGCATGGTGTTCCTAAGACAATTATGTCTAGTAGATATTTCAAGTTCACTTCGAACTTTTGGAAGGGGCTATTTAAAGGATTTGGAACAGGTATGAATTTCATATCACCCTGATTTGGATGGTAAAAAAAAGAGAGTAATTTGGTGATTGAAGATATGTTCATGATGTATGTGATGGATAAGCCATTAAAATGGGAATACTGCCTTCATTTGGTAGAGTTTTCTTACAACAATGGGTATCAAAAGTATTTAAAGATGAACCTATTTGAGGCACTTTATGGTATACAGTGAAACACACCCGTGCGTTGGGACTACCCAGCAGACTGTGCAATAGTTGGGCCATATTTTCTCTGGGAAATGGAAGAGAATATGGTAAAGATAAGGTTTAATTTAAAGGCTTCCCAAGATAGGAAGAAAAGATTTCAGATAAAGGCGGAAACCATAGATAACTTAAAGTGGGTGATCATGTGTTTATAAAAGTGAAGGCCAAGTGCAATTCCTTGAAGTTGGGAAAGTGTTATAAGTTAGAAGCATGCTATTGTGGGCATTTGAAATCCTAGAGAGGAATAGTCATGTGGATTATATGCTCACATTTACTACATCCTTATTTATTCATAATGTTTTCCATGTTTCATTGAATAAGAAGTATGTACATGATGTTAATCATGTCATTGATTGGAATGTGATTTAGGTGGAGCTATAAGGAGGATTTCAAGTGTGAACAATTTTCATATTGGATCGAAAAATCAAGCAGCTCTAAAATCAAGTCATGGAGCTAGTAAAGGTCCAATGGACCTAGTACGGTCTTGAGGATGCAACTTGGGTGAGCGAGGATGCTATGAAAGCAGTGTATCCTCATCTTTTTGAATATTTTTGAAAAATTGTATTTACATGTGTTTATGTTGCACTAAGGACAGTGCATAAATAAGGGGGAGGGGATTGCAATGTCCTTGATCCTAAACCATTTGTAATTATACATATAGGCTGGTGAGTTGTTTGAACAAAGTATAAATGTAATTTACATTTAGGTTGGTGAGGTGTTGACACCTGGTTTTGGGTGTTGTGGACATATGACTAAGTGTGCGGAGAATTGTTATAATAATAATAATAATAATAATCTATTTTTAAGGTCATGGCCAAGCCAAACACAAAATTGGTGTATGATACCCCCTTGCTTGTGGAACAAGGGACCCCCCCCACCCAACGATTTGACTGGTAAACTCTATGGAGGTATACATACCCTACCCCCCTCTAGATAAAGACAAGGTGCACACATTTTGTGTGTTGCACGCACTTGGGTAAGTGCACACTTTGAACAATGTTGTGCA
>ML783538.1:1238659-1263113 GCA_009831015.1 Picea engelmannii | reverse complement strand
GTGTGATTATAAGGCTAGTGAGTCTGGACGCAGATAGGCTAGTGTGCCTATCCATGTAAATATAATCATAATTATTAATATAATATTGCATATATACACACAAAAAAAATCATACGAAAAGAGATTGGGGTTCAAATCCACCGAAAAATAGAAAAGGGGGATTATTTAATAATATTTCTGAAAAGTGTTATGTGGATATGTTTTTATCCTAAGTTCTCAAGGGTAAGGAAGATGTCACCAAGTGGATTAAATATACTTTCGAAGGTGAAAAGTGTCAAGTGGAAGACATGCAATATATATTAATGGAATTAGTATATTTAGGGCATTATTTCATTATCATTCATGTGGTATGCTCTCATGAGTAGAAGGGGGTCAAACTGTATGGAAAATATGGTTATTATCTTATCTTCTCAGAGAATATTGTAAGGAGTTGTGGTGTTGTAATACGAGTTTACTTTTGAGGGGATGGGTTGACATACCATGAGAAATCTCTCTGGGTGAGATATTGGTTGTTGTGAAGTGGTTGTCAAACCTGAGAGCATTCTCTCTCAGTGAGAGTATTGTTGAGAATTGTTCCCTCGTGTGTTGAGCATTAGTCACATGGCTCGAAGAATTCTTGTCTGAACTATTGTTGGTAACCATGGGAAGGGAAGTGGGGTAGTCGAAGGATTGTTGGGCAGAGAAGGGGTACACTTCCTTGGGTGTGATAGGTGTGTGGGGAATGAGAGACTATGGGATAGATGCAACAACGGGTACCTAGGACTGAGAAATTTTGTTGAGAGTCAGAACTTAGTGTGTCACTAGAATTATTTTTCCATGGTGGAGTTAATCTCCATATTGGGGATGACATGTTGCTAAAATATTATGAGCAACAAAGTCTATGGGTAGGAGGAACGTTGGATCTATGCACACAGTTGGTTCCTTTTATGAAATATAAGTGTTTTTTATGTGCTTGTCTTGTTTACTGTGTGTATATTTGTCTATGCTTGATATGGGTTAATTCTTGTATGTTGTTGCATATAAGTATTTGTTGTTATTTTTTTAATGTTGCTTGCACATGTAAGTATGGTGCTTATAGCCTGTATTTGTAGTTGTGCATGGATTTGACCAATGTGGATAGTCTTTCCTATTAATTTAACCTTGTGATTTTGGTTGAGTCATCAAGAAGAGGATTGAGTGGCTAGGTGTGCAGGATTGTAGCCTGTGTGCATCAAGAAGCTGGAATTTGAACATGTGGAGAGAGAATTAGATTCCATGTACAATAAAATTAGTATTGGTGAATGACACCTAGATGGTTGTGCACACAGTTATGTTGCGTGATCAATATGTTGGTGCATGCAGTTAATGGGTTGCTTCTACTCCTTAAGGTTGTATTAAAAAGATAATTTTATTTCGTTGTTATGAGTTATGTGGTGTGACTCAGGCTTGGGCCGAGTGCATTACTTCAAGTGATATGCGTGGACTTGGGTTAGAGTAGAATCCGGGAAGTGAAATTCAGAGAAAAATTTCTCAATAGTGTGTTGGGGATGTTACAATTTGGTTGATTTAGTGCTACATAAGTTGAGGTTGTGTGACTTGGCCCAACCCGGGGTGGTTGGGGGCATTAAAACATGTGATAAAAAATTTATGATATTGGGTCACGATGTATTTCTTGTCACGATTAATTTGACTCCTCACCCTTTTAGCATGAGATATGCTCTCATGGGGCCAACAATCATGATCTGGATTTTTTCTAGCTTTCTTCATTGAGGATTCAAATTGTCTCTCCTTCTTGTAGTTGTTCAAATATCCTTCTTCTTTTAAATTATCTTTGAATTGATAATATGGTTCACATTTTTCAAGAGCATATGTAGAAACTAATCCATTCTACACACACATTTCTTCCTTTGATTATATAGAAATTTTAACTTTGAGAAGTTATGGTATGCCTCCACATAATTATCCATATCTTAATTTGCATGAGGAAAATCATGAGAATATTTCACCCACGTCCTTATATGAAAGAACTAAGTTAGTGCAAGGAGAATCTTTATGGAAGAAAAACACAGAAAAAAAGAAACTAGAGTATTATAATTTACAAAACTTATTACCCGCAACCCAAGTGGTGTGAAAATAATCCAAGAACTTCTTCTCAATTGAAAAATAAGTGAAAAATGTATCCACGTGCCTGACCGGTGATTCATCATTGGGTAAGACTTTATAATATAACTTAACCTATCGATCATAGCATTTGTCTACTCCAAAAGTAGAGGCCAACCTATAGATAATTTTTTTCATGCTCTCCATGTGTGCCAAATACATAATATCACTTGAAACTATGTTTCATGCTCTCCATATGTGCCAAATACATAATATCACTTGACACTATGTGGCCCTCTTGTAGGATTCGATATATTTACATGATATATTCTTACAACAAATACAAGTCATGAAATGATCAAAGAAAGTTACATCAAAGCATTGATTTTCACCAATGTATCATGGACCATCAATGCATTGACTTTCCAACGGGGATGGAGTTGATAACACATGTTTATCAACAACTCCAATTACAATATCGGGTGACATATTTCATGATGACACAACCCATGCAACTGGTACTTCTCTTTATTGGTCATCAAAGGACACATGTGTGTAAAACTCATACTGTGATATTTAATAAAACTCCAAATCAAAGCTTAAGCTATCAATCACAATGAATCACAACCCAAACAATGATTTTTGAATTAATCATTCAAATTAACCTTACCTCGAATTTATTGGTACTGAATGTATTCTTATTAAACTATCATGAGACAATTTGACCCTTGTCTCCAACATCCATTTTGTTTGAATTCCAACTATAAAAGGAACATTTGGTCCATTAGGTTTCTAAAAAATGAAAAAAAGTATCCTATTGTTTCTGATATTAAAGGTTAGTTAACACTAATTTCATACTTTTTTTAAGTTGATATTTTGTCTTCATTAGGAGGTTATAAATATTTTCAACATCTTTCCTATTCAAGAAAAAAATATCTAACACAATCTCCCACATACATGTCAATATGTATATTAATGTGTTTGTTATATACAACATCAATTGGTACTTCCATAAGAAAACAACTTTCTACAAAAGAGACATTTTTTCTCAAAAGCATAGGTTTATACAAGAACCTAGCCTCACCGCACATGTCATGTTGACCATAATAAGATCATCATTCCTCATCTTCGTGTTCATATGTGTTGTATTTCAATATTTGTATCTTTGGTTTCTTATTCAAAACATTCACAATAAAATGACATTGGTATCCCCTCTTCTTCACAAATGTGCCAATGCGTTTATTTAGATGCTCTCATATTTTGACTTTAGAGCTATGTGAACATGAGTAATTGCATTACAAATTGTAACACCTTAATACATACAAAGATCATTTATGTCTACCCATGAATAACCATTTGTGATCATATATATACCAAGTCATAAAATACATGCACCAATTAAAACAAAAACAAATTTATAAATACTTACAACACATATCACATGTGAGTGCTATCCCTTTGTGTTGGAAGTTTGTTAACTGTGCACAAGAAGAAAGTACATGGAGTTTCATGATTGGTTTCCTCTCCTTTAATAAAATGAAGTACATGGAGTTTCATGATTGGTTTCCTCCCCTTTAATAAAATGAAGAGCTCTAGATGAAGCGATTTGTGTGACACAATCAAATAGAGGATTGCCTCATCTATATACTTCACTCCAAGATAACTTTTTGCCAAACAAAGTCATCCTGCCAAGCTAAATTTTGCCATTTTGTATGGATACCTTAAAAACGAGGTGTCATTAATAAAAATCTTCAATGACATATCAATTATGTATAAAAATGTGCAATGACACATCATTGGTGTATAAATCCAACAAATGGGTTTTTATCAAATGTTGTGTTTTTATCAAATGTTGTTTAAACTTTATAGTACGAAAGTAGAAAATTAGTTTGCAAAAAAAACATTGGTGTAAATTTAGGAGTTATCATAATTGTGATAGAAATCCAATACATGTGACATGGTATTTCCAACCAGACTTGAAAGAAAAACATCCATTGTTCGAACTATGCACTTATCAAATACAATAAAGAGTATTCTAGATCCATTCCCAATAGAGACTTTCCAGTATTTGATGTTTTGGGACAAACCCCTCCTATTTTCTTTTAACAAACTGGACCACTCCACAAGTTCTTATATTCCCTTTACTATTTGTCCCGTTACTTGTATGTGTAGATATTTTATAGAAACAAAACAAGGTATCTAAAACATGCATTGTGTGTTTTTTTTATAGGGGTGTCGTCTAAGGAACACAAGAAGACTCATAATTAATTAGCTAGTGCCTTTGATGCAGTGATTAAAGTATTTCAGGGATTTTTCAACTTGAAGCAAGTAATTCGTCTACTATGATTTTATAGTGCCGTGATTCTCATCCAATACATGCTTGTGCTAAATAGAATTCCTAGTCACAATGAAAGTTCTTTTAAAAGTAATGTGAACAAGGACCTACAAATGTGATGTAGCAAATATTAATTGCAATAGGCATGTTTATGGAAAGTATTTCTTGAAAGATCCATAATTTATGCATTATAGTTGACTGTGAATTCATCTCATCCACACCTCTATGATTTCTCTCTTAAATGATATGATACCTAGCAGAGAATATAAAACATTTTATTCTTTAATATAAAATAGAATTGTGTGTTTCCATTGCACAGGTATATGTTGAAGTCAAGATCTCTCATAGTCCAGTAAGAAAGGTATTGCTGAAACAAGTGAAACTTCGAGAGGCCTGGCGATTGATTTTGGGAACAAGAAACAAGAATTCTCTAGTGCATGATATATTAGCCAATCACTCTTGAGACTTGAATGATTTAGAGTCGTAGATTCATTGGAAACCATATTAAAAATTAATGTTGTAGAGTCTCCAAGAGAAATTGACCGTGTCTCGTTCAACCCATCTTATTTTAAATATTTGGGACTTTCCGGGCAACGACTGTCTATTATGAAAAAATTGGGATATAGTTGTTACTGTAAACAAGAATTATTTTTTTGTTATTGCAAACAAAATTTATTTTTTATTTTTTATTTCTACATAAGAGGGTATGGGAATTTGACACGCTTGTGGTTCCCATGTGTAATTAATCATATAGTTCACTATTGTTCATCTTTTAATTGTTGTTGTCGAGTGTAAAGCTCAGGGAATATTGCATTCTCAGGGAAGGCATAAAAAGAGTAATGAGAAAGGATTATCATTTTAGCTGAATATTTCTATTAAGGGCACGAAAGTTGCACTTTCCTCAAGAAATGTTAATGCTAATTATACTTAGTATTTGTTTTTTTGAGTTTTTCTTTGTTTTCAAACTATATAGCTGTTTTGTTTACTAAATAGCTAAAAGTGAAAAAGAAAATACAATGCTTGGGTCCCTACATTTCTTTCCTTAGCTTGATAGCTTTTGATCAAAGAACTTATAAATTGAAGATACAATTGGGTTATTGTCTAGATTGGTGCAAGTTTACCAGAATCGATCCATATTTGATTCTTATCTCACCTAGTGTATTAAAAATGTTTTAAAACACTTACAAAATATATTTATTAAAAGGTGAGTGCAAGCTAATGATGGTCTCTCATGATGTGTTAGTGGCAATGAAAATCTATAAAAACAACAATCTATTAACTTGGAGGGATTATTCAAGGTACCTTTACAATGAATTTGAATATGGTGTAACAAGATAAAACGTAGGAAATTGAATTAGATTTCTGAATAAAGAACTTTTATTTATATGAATTGTGAATAACTATGTTAAATTGTTTTTTTTTATAATAGTGGTATCTTATTTTTCCAGCAAAATATAAGGTAGATCTTTTTGTTTGTGGTGTTGAGCACCTTAATGATGGAATTTCATTACAAAAACTTGTATACTTGTAGAGAAACAATTTTTCTTGTGCCATGTATTTTTCAGAAATTTATTGTATTATTTTATATTTTTTTAAGATTATCAAAGTCAACATATCTCTGAAATTACAACATCTTTTGTTCTTGCAAGCTAAGAGGGTCTTAACATGATCAAAATAATATTTTTTTGTATATATCATAGATATTAGTCTCCTCTAGTGTTGCATATAACCCATTCGAGAAATGGTTAAGCCAATAATTTTTTTTATCAGAAATAAGAGAGGTATGTATTCTAAGATTTTGATATATTCCAAGACAAAAATATATTAAAAATAGTAAAAAATATTGATTTAAAAAAAGTTATATATTTGGAATCTGCATTGCCAAATCTATCTATGTCTGCAGTTTCATCAATAACTGAATTGTTTAGAATATAGAAAAATAACGTCAAACACAATGATATAGAGAGGTATTCACAAAAATGGAAGTTTTTATCAATTTTCAAACCAAACCACTAGGTTTGTCATCTTGAACGTAATTATGAGGAAACCAAGTCAACATACACGTTATCAATCCTGCCCCAAAAAATTTGAATTCAAAATAACGCATATGTATTCTTAAGAGTGTGCACATGTTCTTAAGAGCGTGCATGTGCTCTAGTAGCATGCATGCTTTCCTAATAGCGCTCACATGATAGAGGAATGCACATGCGTTCCTAAGAGTGGGCACATGCATTCCTAATAGTGGTGCACTCTTATAAGTTATTCTCTCTCTCTCTCTCTCTCTCTCTCTCTCTCTACCCCCCTTTCTGTCTCACTCTCTCATCCTCACACTCCTATACATGGTAAGACCTAGAAATGAAAAGACTTAGACATCACAAGGAATGGAAAGACCTGGAACTAGACCTTTCCTTGACATGCTTCAAATTCTCACACCCTCTCCCTCTATATCCCCCCCCCCTCTCTCTCTCTCTCTCTCTTCCCCTTTGTCCCTCCCTCCTCTATTATGCCCCCTCTTTCTTCCACCTCTCTCCCACCCTTTCTCTCTCTCATGTTGTTAGTATCAGTATCACTCTATCTATGCCCCTCTTTCTCTCTCTATTCCCCCTCTCTATCTCCATCTATATCTCCCCCTTCCTCCCACTCTCTCTCTACCCCCCCTTCTATGTATCCCTTTATGCTTCCCCTCCTCTCATTATCCCTCTCTCTACCCCCCTCTTTGTGTCACTCTCCCTCCCTCTTACACACTCTCTCTACCCCTCCTCTTTTTCTTTCTCTCTCCCCCTCTCACACTCTCACGCATTCTCTCTCCCTCTCTCCTCCCTCTCTCTCTCCCCCTCCCTCCCACTATCTCTCCTATATATCTCCTACATCTACCCCTCTCTCCTACATTTACCTCTCTCTCTCTACCTCCCTCTCTATCTTCCTCTCTCTCCCTCTCACACTCTCACACACTATCTCTACTTCCCTTATATGCCTTGCTCTCTCTCCCTACCACACTCACTCAGACACACACACTTTCTATCCCCCCTCTATGTATTCTTCTCTTTCCATCTGACACTCCAACACACTCACTCTCTACTTCTCCTCTTTGTCTTCCTCTCTCTCCCTCCACACTCACGCACACACACTTTTTATCCCCCGTCTTTGTCTTCCTCTCCCTCCCTTACACACTCTAACACACCCACTCTCTAACTCCCCTCGTCTTCCTCTTTCTCCCTCCCACACTCTTGCACACACACTTTCTATCCCCCTTCTATGTCGTCCTCTCTCTCCCTCGCACACTCTAACACACTCAAGTCTCACTCTCTACCTCCCCTCTTTGTCTTCCTCTCTCTCCCTCTCACACTCTCACACACTAGAAAGTTTGTTACATTGCAAGGAAAGGAATGATAATGAAATAAATCCCCTTGACCTAGACCTGGAAAATCATGTCAAGACCTAGACCTAGACTTAGACCATGACCTATACCTACACCTTGCCTCACCATGCCTCACACTCTCACATCCACTCCCTCTCTATATCCCTCCCTCTTTTACTCTCTCCCTCTCTCTCACTCCATCTATTTCTGCCCCCCTCCGCTCTCTCTCCCCCTCCTTCCCTCCTTATCTCTCTCTATATATATCTCTCCCCTTCCCTCTTCGCCTTTGTCCCTCCCTCCCTCTCTCTCTCTCTCTCTCTCTCTCTCTCTCTCTCTCTCTCTCCTTTCTCTTAGTCTCACTCTCACTCTCTCTCTCTACCCCTCTTTCTCTCTTTCGCATTCTACCTCCCTCTCTATCTCTCTCCATATCACTCTCAACCTCTCTTTTGATCTTCCTAGCTCTCTCCCTCCCTCCCCTTCTTTATCTCCTCCCTCTCTCTCTACCCTATCCCTCTATGCACCCTTCTCAATATCAATATCTCTTATACTCTTGTTGGATATTTACCTCCCTCCCTTTATCTCCCTCTCCCCCCTCTCTCACTTTCATTTACTCCTCTCTCCCCCTCAATCTATATGCCCCTCCACTTCTCACTCACTATATACCCCTCCCTCTCTATCCTCTACTCTCCCCCCATTTGTCTCTTTATATCTCTCTATCCCCCCTTCCTTCTATCTGCCCCCTTCTTTTCACACTCAGTCTCACTCTCTCTCTACCTCATCCTCCCTCTCTCTCTCTCTCCCCCTCCCTCCCACTATCTATCCCCTCTCTCTTTCATGCATCTACCCCTCTATCCCCCTCACTTTGTATCCCTCTTCCTCCCTCTCCCCCACTCTTCCCCCAATTCTCTCTTTACCTCTGTCTACCCCCCTTCCCTCCCTTTCCCCCCCTTCCTCTCTCTCTCTCTCTCTACCCCCTTTATGTTTATCCCTCTCCCTCCCTCTCGCACACTCAAAAAATCCCTATCCATCAACCCTCTCTTTGTTTCTCTCCCCCTACCATAGTCACACATTCACTTTATTTCTCTCCCCCTCTCACACTCACACATTCTCTCTCTAACTCTCACACTCTCATACACTCTCTCTCTACCCCCCCCTCTATGTATTACTCTCTCTCCCTCTCAAACGCTCACACACTGTAGCAAGTTTGGTACATCGCAAGGCAATAAATGGCCTTGACCTACAAATGTCAAGACCTAGACCTATACCTAGACATAACAATAACTAGACATGGAAAGGCATGGAAAGACCTCAACCTAGACCTAGAGAATAGACCATGAACTAGGCCTATATGATGACCATGATGTATTCCATGACATTTACCTAGAGTTAGACCTAAACCATGACCTAAACCAAAACATAGACCTAGACCTATACCTAGACCATGACCTATATCTATACCATGAGCATGTACATGACCATGACCTAGACCATGACATAGAGCTTGACCTAGACCATGACCTATACCATGACCTAGACCCCCCTAGCTCCATATAAGCTTAGTCATAACCTATTCTTGACCCTTAACCCTCTCCACACTCAAGCCCTAAGTTCATTATGTATATACCTCTTCTTAAAGGACCCATAACCCTTGCGCCCACATCTTGGTTCTCTAACCATTGTTCCATGCTCTAAACTACTTTCAATCCCAAGCTCTTAGGTTGGGTGTTCATCCTTTCCTGATAAGAATGTGTGAATGTTCCTAGAATTCAATGTGATTTTAACATGTTATTTCATTTGCAGACATCGAATAAATCTAAACATCTTCTCAAGGTGAGGAAGGGTTCATAGAGAATAAAGGATATGTGCAACAAAGAAATATAGCCTTGCCTATAAGTTGAGTGTTAAGTTTTTCTTCTTCTTCCAATGGAGTACTTATACGAGTACTTATATGAAAATGACCATGACCTAGACCATGAAATAGACCTAGACGATAACCTAGAACCCCCTAGCTCAATCTAATCCTATGCATAACCTACGCTCTACCCTTAACCCCCTCCACACCCAAGCCCTAAGTGCATTATTCCTATACCTCTTTTTTAATAATGATATTTTATGGATATGGTTGTTCACCTCTAGTTTGATAATGATTTCACATGGTTTAGTGATGATTATGATACGTTGATTCTGGTTTTTTATTTTAATATAAGCATAATATTTTAGTGGATTCAATATTATTTATATGGAATATTTATCTCTCTACCCACCTTCTCCCTCCCTCTGTCCCCATCCCTCCCACTATATCTCCTCTCTCTCTCCTAGATATACCATATATCTCCCATTACTCTCTCTCTCTACCCCCACCCTCTTGGTCTTCCTCTCCCACCCTCTCACACTCTCAAACAATTCATCTCTACCCCCTTGTCTCTTTAACTCTTGCATCTAACCCTCTCTCTCCCCCACTCTCCCCACCTTACTCTCTTTTATTCTATCTAACCCCCATTCTCTCTCTCCCCCCTTCCTCTCAAACTCTCTCTCTACCCACCCTATCTGTCTCCATGTCCCTCACTCTCATACACACTCTTTCTCTTCCCCTCTCCCCCTCTCACAATATGTTTCTTCCTCTCTCTCCATCCCCCTTCTCTACATCAGCAGGAAATAAATGGCCTTGACCTAGACATGTCAAGACGTAGACCTAGACCTAGACCTAGACATAGCAAGACATAGACATGATAAGACCTATACCATGAACTAGACCTATATGATGACCATGATGTATACCATGACATAGACCTAGAGCTAGATCTAGACTTAGAACATGACCTAGACATATACCATGACCATGACCTAGACCCCCCTAGCTCCATCTAAGCCTAGGCATCACCTATACTCGACCCTTAACCCCCTCCACACTTGATCCTTAAGTGCACTATGCATATACCTCTTATTAAAGGCCCCACAACCCTTGCACCCACATCCCCCACATCATTGTGCTCTAAACATTTCTCTATGCTTCAAAACACTTTCAATCCTAAGCCCTTAGGTACTAGTTGTCGCCAAATCCCTATACATATTTATTCATAAAAATGTTTGGTCTATAATAAATGTTATATCCATTGAATTAAAAGCATGCACATGCTCTTGTGACTTGAAACCCTTTTCCTTGTCGCTCATCTAGGCCCATCAGGAACACGTGCACATTCCTAGAACAGACATGTGCTTTAGTGCACATGCATTTTAGGAATGTGTGCATGTTATTGCAGGGAATTTTTATGTCCCAAGAACACTCCTCTACCTCATCTATCTAAAGCCCGACATATTCATGCTCGAAATATGAACACAAAAATAACAGTAACATGTGGGTTTTTTTTTTTTTACTCTTGTTGTTTAATTCATAGACAATTTTGTGCTATTGCAAGAGAATTGTGGGAAGAATTGGAAGACGTATTTTTCCAAGTGTAATTGGAATTGTTGGTTGTGTCTTCTTCTGTCTTCTTAGAATTGGAAGACAAATTTGTCCAATTGGAATTGTTAGTTGTGTCTTATTGTGTAATACCAAGAATTGTTTTTCCAATTGGAATTGTTAGTTGTGTCTTCTTGTGTAATACCAAGACAAATTTGTCCAATTGGAATTGGAATTATTAGTTGTGTGTTCTTTTTTAATACAAAGATAAATTTGTCCACTTGGAATTGGAATTGTTAATTGTGCCTTCTTGTGTAATACCGAGAAAAAATTGTGGTGGGGTGCTTGGAAGCCATTTTTTCTCTTTAAACATGGGGAACCGACATATTTGAGAAAGAAACTCCTCAAGTAAAGAGAATCCCATCGAAAAGGTAGAAGAATAAAGAGAAAATGAAAAGTTGTGTATTTCAAAGAATAGGCATTCGGAAGAGGGAAATCCAATTTCTATCGGAATAGATGTCGTTGTTGCTTCTCCTCCATCACCACAAGAAAAGTGCAAGAGTTTAGTAGAGACCAATCCACGCAATATCTCATCAAGAAAACTTTTTGTGGATGACTAGATGATGGAGGATTTTCTTGGAGTTGATTATATAATGGACGAAATTAGAGAGGCAACTGGTGCAAAACATTGTGGTGAAGAAGTCCCTGTGGTGAAACCTCTTGTTGGATATTCAGAAGTTCCAGAAACTAGTCAATCCCATGTCCACTCTCCTCCCATATTTTATCCTCAAGTGATTGAAGGGAAAATAACTGTAACATTGTTAACTCCACAACAGGGAGGTCAAGAGTGCTAGAATAGGGGTTCATCGTCCCTATCTAGATTGAGCAGTGTGTGGTGAAGAAATCCTAAACACATTCAAGTGGTTGAAAGTGGTCTAGCATAAATTGAAGGTAAGTTACCTAATAATACTATTCGTTATCACTCTTATAAGACCAATAAAGAATATTTTGAGCCAAAATTCAATGTCACTAAATGTCAATTATTTTTGGCTTTGTAAAAATCTAGAAGTTTGACTGTTGTTAGAAGAATTTTAGCCATTTTTTTTTACAGAAACGGTTAAAGGGATTTTGTATTAATAACAGTGGACATGCCACTGGGTTCGTTACATTGGTAAAGATTTGCTTGAAACTGTAAAAATACTGCCTGAAAATCCTAACTCAGTACATAATCGTGGAAACAAAGCTATTTCAGCGAGCCTGAACGGCTTCACGTTATTATATCATTTCTTGCCTGGAATTTTTTTTTTTTTTTTTGACATTGTTTTCCATTCAGTGCTTTGGTCCATAGCTTGAATTTCCATCGGGCCTAGAGGGTCTTCCTTTTTCTCTATGTCTTCCCAATGTGTGGTGTGGGGTTCCTGGGTGGGCAACTTGGGAATGGCTTCTGCCTGAGCTTTCCCCTTAGCAGGGGGTTTGATTTCTTCTTCAGCTTCTGCTTCTTCTACTGCTTCCTGGGCCTTGCTTTTGGAGCACGATTCCACTAATGCTTCTATCCACCAGGTGGGTCTTTGGCTTTTGAACGACCTTTTTTTCCTGGTTGATTTTCCATAGCTATAGGCTAAGTGCCCCGTTTCAATGCAGTTCCTACACCTGAAACTGAGATTCTCATAGTCAAGGATTTGGGTCCTTGAGTAGTCCTTGCCTTGAAGAATTATTTCCACTGGGAAACCTTTGGAGAAGTCCATTTCAACACAGATTCGAGCGAAGGTGGAGCGGGCTGGCTTGGAGTCCAGATTTCTACAGAGGAACTTGCTAAGGCCATTTCCAATAGATTTAAGCGACTCATCCACCCATAAATGCAGGGGAAAGTATGGAAGCCTCACCCAGACTGGCGCTGAAGAGATACAATACGTGGAAGGGTTGAAGGTAGGGGTCCATAGCTACATGGACAGGCCTGCTCTGCCCCAGAACCACGACCCAGAGTTAAACACCTTGTCTCTATCGCTTATAGATTCGAAAACTACCACAATAAACCCTTTTCCACAGGGGCAGGTAATGACTTCTCCTTCTAAGAGCGGGTACCATTCGGAAGAGATCCAGGAGAGAAGATACGGTAGATTGGGCCAGTATCCATTAAACCTGCAAACTAGAGCGTGCCTACTATAATGGAAAGCATGAGTTAGGGCTTCCTTCGGAATTTCAATAAAAACTGTCGGAGCTTATGGAACTGTTGCAAGCAGCCCAGATGGGCAGCCTTGATGAGAGGTAACCTCAGGAGCCGTTGCATGCAGACCGGAGAGAATACCCTGGCGTGAAGCCACCTCTTTAAAGGAGGGGGCCAAAGCTAGTGAGTTTTTTGCTGACAGGGGACACTGGCATGAGAGAGTGGCCCAAAAGAGAGGGCCGCGACCAAAGGAAAAAGACCAACAGCCGTTGCCGCAGCCGCACCAGGAGGGGCGTCTCCTTGCTTTGAAGAGATCAAGGGGGCCGCCATTTGGAGCTTGTTAAGCCTGCAGGAGATTCTACAGCTGCGCTGGAGGGTGGGAAGGGTAGGAGGCCATAGGGCCAGTAGCCTGCGAGAGATCTAGGAGCGTGGTTTCATGGAGAGCCGAAACTAGGGAATCAGAAGAATTTTAGCCATTAAAATAGTCAAAGTTTAGAAATAAGTCATCATATTGTTAGAAACCTTGTAGATTATTTTCAAAGAATTGGTAAGAAATATCGTTCTAAATACTGCAATGCATCCCAATGTGTCTTGTCATAACCAATTGTTAGCAAGATCAAAAGAAAACATAATTTTACAACAAACCTCTCATCTCATGAAATGAAATATCAAAACCATTAGAAAGTATTTTCATAGGAGATATATTTTTACCTAGACCTATACCTATACCAAGACCTAGACCTATTCTCATAGGAGAGATTTCCATACCTAGACCTAGACCTATACCAAGATAATGTATTGTCGTGCCTTTTCTTTCCATGGTCTAGGTCATCGTACATGTCATGGTCTATGTCATGGTATATGTCATGGTAATGGTGTAGGTCTAGTTTTTGGTATAGTTCTAGGTATAGGTCATAGTTTAGGTCTATGTCTAAGTCTAGGTCTATGTCATGATCCTGGTTTAGGTCTAGGTCTATTTCCAACATGTCCTTGAATGACCTGAACAGGAGAGTTGTAAATCACGATAAAAATCAAATTAGGACTTGTATTAATGAATCATTGGTTGCATTGGAATTGGGGAACTAAGTTTCAACTAGTGGGGCCCCTCCATTGTCATTTCGTTTCTCAAAAAATCATTTGTTGGAGGATCTTCGACACTAGGGTTTTGCTCAATGAGGAATAGTGCAATTTTTGAACAAAAGGTTTATTTTCAGGAAAAATGTGTTGAGAAATTGTGGGTAATGTGGTGGCATGGACCTTGTCCAAATAGACATGTGAGAGCTTACGAAACACTCTTATGCTGCTCGGTTTGGATTTTATGGCCCCAAACCAAATTTACAACATGTACCTGAATGGTTTGAGGAGGCGAGTTACAACTCGCTATAAAAATCAAACCGAGAATCAGATCAATGAATCGTTGGTTGCATTGGATCCAGGGCACCGATTTTCATCTAGTGGGGCCCCTCCACTATCATTTCATTTCCTAGAAAAGTGTTCAATGGAGGATCTTCGGAACTAGGGTTTTTCTCAATGAGGCATAGTGCAATTTTTGAACAAGAGGTCGGTTTTCAAGAATACTATGACAAGACATTGTGGGTAGTGTGGTCGCATGGGCATTGGCCAAAGGGATGTGTGACAGCTTACGAAACTCTTTTATGCTATTTGGTTTGGATTTTATTCCATCGGAACAAAATTCCAACATGTCCCTGAATGGCTTGATGAGGTGAGTTGAAAATCATGATAAAACACAAACCAAGACTTAGATCAATGAATCATTGGTTGCATTCAATATGGGGCATCAGGTTTCATCTTGTGCCCCCCCTCTATTTTCATTTTGTTTCACAAACAACTGTTTGACGGAGGATCTCTGGAACTAGGGTTTTGTTGAATGAGGCATAGTGCAATTATGAACAAGAGGTCGATTTTGAAAAACACTATGTCGAGCAATGGACCCAATCCAACATAAATAAAATAACATTACTAATGTAATATTCCTCAATTAAGGAGTAATGTGCCATTATTTAGGGCTTAACATGCCCCTCCCCTTCAGACAAGTGTTGTTTTAAATTCTTGAGTAATTTTGGATGCTTCTGTATAAAATACTCATCTTCCCAAGTGGAATCTTCAGCAGGAAGTTTCCTCCACTTAATGAGATACTCTGAAATGGATCTATTCCTCGGCTGGAAAATTCTTGTGTCAGTGATGGCTTCAGGGTCCAATATTATTTTTCCTTCCTCGTCAAGTTCTAGCAATATAGTTTGAACTGGGATCTTGTCATATATAACCTTCTTTAAGCATGAAACATGGAAAACTGGGTGTACTCGTGAGGATCCAGGCAACTCCAATTTGTATGCCATAGTACCAATTTTTTGAAACACCTTTTAAGGACCATACTAATTTGGTGATAATTTATTATCCTTCTTGGCTTGCTTGAGGGACATTTGTTTGTATGGTTGTAGTCTTAAAAATGCCTAATCCTCTACTTCAAAAAAAAATTCACTATGATGTTGATATGCTTGTTGTTTCATGCAATTATGTGCCATGGTCAGGTTGTCCTTTAAGATTTGGAGAACTTGTTGTTGATGCTCAATGTGATATTCCACTGATTGAACCTTAGATTTTTGTTTTAGAGAAGAAGTGATGGAAGGAGGGTGGTATCCATAGAGTTCCATAAATGGTGTCATTTTTGTTGCAGTATGAAAGGAAGTGTTATACCATTATTCTGCCAAGGGTAACCATTTGAACCATTTTTTTTTTATCAGAGACAAAGAAACGAAGGTAGACTTCCAGACATTTGTTCATTATCTCGGTTTGTCCATCAGATTGAGGATGATAGGATGATCTATGAGCCAATTGAGTACCCAAACAAGAAAATAATTATGTCCAAAAATGTCCAGTGAAGATAGGATCTCTATCACTTACAATAATCTTTGGGATTCCATGTAGTTTTTTAATCGTCTCTATGAATGCGGTGGAAACTGTACTAGCTTTGAAGGGATGAGAGAGTGTACAAAAGTGTGCGTACTTGGTCAGTCTATCAACAATCACCATGATGACACTCTTTCTTTCAAACTTAGGTAGCCCTGTGATGAAATCCATGGAAACCTCTTCCCAACACTGACTTGGGATGGCTAATGGTTGTAAAAGACCTGGGGTCTTAATTGTTTCCACCTTATTTTGTTTCCAAACCAAACATTCAGCTATAAAAATTTGAACATCAGTTTTAAGGCCATTGCAAAAAAAATCCTTCTTGACCCTATGGTAGGATTTCAAAAATCTTGAGTACTCTCCTACCAGAAAGTTGTGCAATTCCAATAGTACCTTTTGTTTGAGTTGGCATTTATTACATAAATATAAGCAATATTTGTACCATAGTGAATCGTTTTTCCATGTAAATGTATCTGATGCACTGGAATCTTGCTGCAACCTTTTAATGAGAGTCCACAAATTTTTGTCATTTGTCCATTCATCCCTCTCTTCTATTATCCAATTGGGTTGGATGATCGAGATAGAACAGAGAAAGGCCTCATGATCTTCATCATTTCTTGAGAATGCATCTACCACAACATTTTTCTTCCCTTTTTATAGATGATTTCAAAATCATAACCCAATATCTTAATCACCCATTTTTGTTGTTCTTCTGAAGATATTATTTGTTCCAAGAAGTATTTAAGACTAGCATGATTTGTTTTGACCTTGAATTGCCTACCTATTAGGTAAGGGATCCATTTGTTCAATGCATGTAGTATTTCCATCATTTCCTTCTCATAAATGTGCTTGTGTAAGTCCTTTCCCTTGAGTGGCCGACTTTCAAAATCCAGGGGCCCTCCTTCTTGAATTAGGACAACACCAATGCCATTTCCTGAGGAATTACATTCCACAATAAAGGTTTTTGTGAAGTCTGGTGTGGTCAAGACATGAGATTTACACATCACCTCTTTAAGTTGTTCAAAATATTTAGTTGCCTCTAGAGTCCATGAAAATTTATCCTTCTTAGTTAGTGTCATTAAAGGTGTTGCTATTCTCCCATAGTTCCAAACAAACTTGCGGTGGTAACCTGTCAAACCCAAAAATCCTCTAATATTCTTCAATGTTTTGGGAATCGACTAGTCCATCATGGCCTTAATCTTCTTAGGGTCTACCTTGACACCTTCATGAGATACAATATGAACCAAATACTCTACCTCCTTCACCCTAAAGAAACATTTGGACAATTTGGCATATAGTTGTTTCTCCTTTAGTAGTTCTAGCACCTTGTCAACATGTCGCACATGATCCTCCCGAGACTTAATATAGATTAGTATATCATCAAAAAATACTTACACAAATTTTCGAAGGAAGGGCTTGAAAATGGAATTCATCAACTCTTGGAATGTGGAAGGTGCATTTGTAAGGACAAAAGGCATGACCAAAAATTCATAATGGCCTTCATGAGTTCAGAATGTTGTTTTTGGGATATCTTCTTCCTTCAATCTAATATAATGATACCCTGAACAAAGATCCAAATTTTTGAAATAGATTGCTCCATGTAGTTCATCTAACAATTCATCAATGAAAGGAATGAGAAACTTATCTTTAATAGTAATCTTTTTGAGCTCTCTATAATCTAGACACATACACCATGAGCCATCTTTCTTGAATACCATTACCACTGGTGCAGAGTAAGAACATTGGCTAGGTGTAATAATACCAGCCTCTAACATTTATTCAACCATATGCTCAATTTCACTCTTTTGGGAATAAGGGTATATGTATGGTCTAATGTTAAGAGGAAAACTCTTAGGAATTAGGTGAATATCATGATCATGATTTCGAGTGGGTGGAAGACCATTGGGAATTTCTTCAAATAATTTGGAATGATTATCAATGATCCCTTGGAGATGTAGGGGAATAGATGGCTTAGATATTTGAACATATAGTTAGAATAGTTGTGCAATAACACCTTGATGACCCTTTTTCAATAATTTTGTCATGCCATTAGAGCTTATCACCTTACTGGGTTTCCATGTTATAACTCTTAACTCAATTTCTTTTTCTTCCAGTGAAATTTTCATGAAAAGTTCTTGAAAATTAAAAGCCATTGTTCCTAATGATTGTAACCATTGGATTCCTAGTATGACATCAACACCACCCATGGGTATAATGATCATTAGACTATTCATTACATATTCCCCCATAGTAGGATTGATCTTATTGCATTTTCATGAGAAATTGATAGTTCCTCCATATGCAATCATTACTTGAAACTCTGGCACTGGATATACAAAGAAATTGAGAGATTTGGCTAATTTATAGTGAATGAAATTATGAGTACTACCAAAATCACTTAGGACTATTACCTTTTTATTTTTGATATATCCTTATATCTTGAGGGTTTGAGGAGTGCTAATTCCATCCAATGCATTACACGATATCGTGGGAGTCAACTCTTCGGAAGAAATCGCTTCTATGTTTTCATCTTGAGATGGTTCTTATTCTTCTTATTGTTATTCATCTTCACAATCTATGTAGAATAATTTCTTCTCACCGCACTTATGTCCCTTACTATACTTGCTGTCACAATTAAAGCATAAACCTTTTTCTTTTCTTTCCTTCAATTGTGGAGGTGTCAACCTTGTAGATTGAGGTGTTTTAAAAGAAGGAGCATTATTCTCTCGATAGATGTTAGGATTGGTCCTTCTAGTATCCATATCCATATTTTTAATTTCGACATTTCGTGCCACCCTAAATGCATTCTCCAAGGATTTGGGTTCCCAAAGGAAAACCTCATGTTGAATGTTATCCTTTAAAGTTCCTATGAATACATCAATCAAGTGATCATATGGAATATCTATTACCTTTATATTCAATTTTTGGAAGTTCTCAATGTTCTCTGTAACTGAACCCTTTTGCTCGAGATTTATCAATTTTGTAAACAAGGTATTGCTCCTTGTATCCTCATAATCTGCTATCATTTCTTCCATGAAAATTGTCCAAGTGATGAGTAATTTGCGAGAACAAGTCCATCGATACCATACAAATTGATTGGGTTCTAGATATAAAGAAGCAATTCATACCTTTTGTGTATGTGGCACATTATGTAGATCAAATAATTGCTCCATCTGAAGTATCCATGTGATTGGTTCCTTGCCATCAAACTTCCTCATATCGATCTTAGGAACGTGGTTGGCCTTCAATCCAAAGCTAGAGTTTATCCATTCTTGATTCATCTTCCTTGTGTCCTCATCATGAATTTCATGGGATACATTTTCACTTTCAGGTGTCCTCTCTATTAGGAAATTTTTCAATCCTTCAATGATCACCATTTTAAACCATCCATCTTAGTATCCATTATTGCCTCTAATTTATCTTCAGTTGAATCCATCATCCCTTGTAGTTAATATTTTGTCACTGTCTTCTTTTGTAATTCATTTATGTCCCTATGAATTTCTTCACCTTCATCAAGAGTCCAAGTAGGACTGTCTAGAGGATTATTGGGTGTAGAAGTCCCCTTTTTTGGTGGCATGTTGGCCAAGTATCACTTTTAAACCTTGATTTTGAGGTGGTTCTGCTAGACAATCTTTCATCTACTATATCTCCAAAGTTTTGGCCCTTCTGGGTATGAAAATTTCTTTTTTTGTAGTTCTTTTATATTTATTCTCTGCAATGCCATATGTCTAATCAAAATTGGACGTGTCAAGTGGAATTTATGGTAAATTCCCCACAACTTGTTGATTGTTTTCCTTTCTAAGAGATCTCACTTGTATAGCATGCCCCACACAAAATAATTGAAATAAAATTCTAAAAATTGTACCAGAAATACTACGGACTGTCCACTATCCAATTCAAATCGGTCTCACTCAATTTGGATACTCTAGGAATAAGTTATCAATTTTTTACCCGAAACACCTTCTTGAGACTAGTCAATAAGACTAGTCAGATACCCTATCTTCCACAGGGTGTATCTATAGATGTAAGATGAAACAAAATATGAATTTTTATCATAGATACCTTAATAATTTATGTGAATACCCTCTGGATTTCAGGGTCTGAAGGTTACATAAAAAAATTTATATCGAAAATGTCACGATGACGCAATTCAGGATGATTCCATAACCCTATCTTACACAGGTTGTATCTATGAAATTATAATGCCGCAAGAGATGAAATTGTAACCCAACGTACCTTGATCCATCTACTAGATATCCTCCAAGGGGTTCCTTCTGAAACATCGTAGAAAACAAATTATAGAGAAAATTCCAAGGTGTCTCAGATATAGTAGTGAAACCCCAAGACCTTGAGCTCTGATACCAATTGTTAAGAACCAAATATCAATATAGCATAGAAAAACCTTAGAATAAGTACTCAACACCTTTAAAAATACATAATTTCAGATAATAAGACTCTTCAAGGGGGAAACCTCCTTATACACCACATAAATGTCCAAGTACAAGATGATTCCAAATAAAAATGTCTCCTTGGTATATTTAGGAGACTAGGAGGTACAATTAAAACTAATGGACCCAAGCCGGCATAAATAAAATAACATTATTAATTTAATATTCCCCAATCAAGAGGTAATGTGCCACTATTTAGGGCTTGTCATATAAGGTGTTGCAAAATATTGGTACTATGGCATACAAATTGGAGTTGCCTGCATCTTCACGAGTACACCCAATTTTCCATGTTTTGTGCTTAAAGAAGGTTATAGGTGATAAGATCCCAATTCAAAGTATATTTCCAGAACTTGACGAGGAAGAAAAAATCATATTGGAGCCTAAAGCCATCACTAACAGAAGAATTCACCAGCTGAGGAATATATCCATTTAAGAGTATCTCATTAAATGGAGGAAAATATTGGCTAAAGATTCCACTTGGAAAGATGAGTATTTTATATAGAAGCATCCAGAGTTACTCAAGCATTGCAGAAAACACTTGTCTCAAGGGGAGGGGCATGTTAATCCCTAAATAGTGGCACATTACCCCTTAATTGGGGCATATTACATTAGTAATGTTATTTTATTTATGTCGTCTTGGGTCCATTAGTTGTAATTGTACCTCCTAGTCTCCTATATATACCAAGGAGACATTTTCATTTGGATCATCTTGTATTTTGGACATTTATGTGGTGTATAAGGAGGTTTCCCCCTCGAAGAGGCTTATTATATAAAATTCTCTCTTTTTCAAGGCATTGAGTACTTATTTTGATATTTTTCTATGCTATATTGATATTTGGTTCTTAACATGACCATGGATGAATATGAGAGAAATATATTGGAACTTCTCAAATATGTGAGCTTCATCATAGATGAGAAGGTCAAAATTCATAGGTTCCTAAGTGGATTTCCATATATCTACAAGGATAAATTATGGTTTGATGAGCCTAATAATTTAAAGGAGGCCATAAGGAAAGATAAGCATTTATATGAGAAAAACATAGGAAGGCCATCTTTCCAAAAGCCTTGGGATAACAAGAAGAATGGAAATATGGATCAAAGGAAGAAAGGATTCAAACTACCTTTCATAAGGAATAGATCTCAAGGATATCAACAAGGGCAACCATCTCAAGGTGATTAGAAAATGACATAGTCCTTGGGAAAGAGGAAAAGACAACAACTCGTAAGGGATATGAATGAGATAACATGTATAAATATTTTCCTCACTGAGGAGATAAGATTAAGACTATGAATAAAATCAAGCAAGGGTACATAGTAGAGAACGTGGGGAAAAAATTCCAAGGATCTATGCAGCCTTGGACAATATACTAGCAAACTATTAATCCCACATCATTGAAGTAGAAGGTAAGATTGATAATCAACCCATGGCCATTTTGATTGATTATGGAGCTAGTCATAGCTAACTAGATTCAAATCTAGTTGAAAGATTTAAATTGAAAAAATGTAAGAATAAAAAGTATTGGTTAGTTAATCTAGCTACTAGAACCAAGAGAAGAATTAATGAGCTTGTTAAAGAATACCCTATAAGCTTGAATGGAATTAACACTAAGGGAGATTTTAAAATCATATCGCTTGGGTATTATCACTGCTTGATTGGTATGGATTGGCTAGAAAAGCATCATGCCATCTTATATTGTTATAACAAGTTTTTCAGATATCTTGATGAGGAAGGGAATTCAAGGATAGTGCAAGGTATTCCAAGGCCTATACTTATTCAAGATACTTCAACATTGCAATTGAAATGAAGTTTTAGAAAATGGTGTTAGATATATGCATCCCATATCGAAGAGCCAATGAAGGATAAGGAGCCAAGCCTTGAAGATTATCCAGTCTTGAAAGAGTTTGAAGATGTGTTTGAGGAGTTGCCAGGATTTACACCAAAGAGGGATATAGATTTTTCTATTGACTTAATGCCTGGATCTGCCCCAGTATCGAAGACTTCTTATGGAATGAGCATGCCAGAGCTAAAATAGTTGTAAATGCACCTAGAAGAGTTGTTAAAGAAAGGGTACATACACCCAAGTGTTTCTCATTGGGGTGACCTAATTTTTTTTGTCAAGAAGAAAGATGGAATGTTGAGGTTATGTATTGACTTCAGAGAGTTGAACAAGGTTACAATCAATGATAAATCTCCTTTTCCAAGGATTGATGATCTTTTTTAAAATATGAAAGGAGAAAATATATTTTCTAATATTGACTTGAGGTCAATCTATCATCAAGTGATAATAAGACAAGAAGACGCTATCAAAACAACCTTCAGGACAAGGTTTGGACACTATGAATTTTGTCTGGTGCCGTTCCGATTGAAAAATGCACCGACTATATTTATGTATTTGATGAATGGGGTGTTTAGAGATTTCATGGACAAGTTTTTCATTGTATTGTTGGATGATATTATCATATATTCCGAGATGGAGGAGGAGCATGAGAAACATTTGAGGATGGTGATATAAGTGTTAAGAGAGAACGAATTGTATGCCAAATTGAGTAAATGAACTTTCTATAAAAAAAGATCCATTATTTGGGTCACATTGTTTCAGAAGATGGCATAGCATTGGGTCCAGAAAAGATTGAAGAAATAAAGAGTTGGCTAGCACGAAAAAACATTGCATAGGTTAGATCATTCATGGGTCTATATGGTTACTACAGGAGATTCATTGCGAGATTCTCCAAGATTTCACACCCACTAACATATTTGCAAAATAAAGGGGTCAGATTTGAATGGAGTGCTAAGTGTGAAGAAAATTTCCAGTGTTTAAAGGATTTCCTAACTAGTGCCCCTATTTTAAATGTTGCGGATCCAAATGAGGATTTTGTTGTGTGCACATATGTCTGCAAGGAAGGGCTCGGTGGAGTCCTTATGCAAAATGGGCATGTAATTTGTTATGAGTACAGAAAATTGGAGCATGAAATAAATTATGTTACTCATGAATTAGAGTTGACATCCACGATACATTTCTTAAGGATGTGGAGGCATTACCTTATGGGAATAAAATTTGAATTAAGGACACACCATAGTGGTATGAAATATTTGTTTGAACAAAAACAACTAAATTCTATACAAACTACATGGATACAATTTTTTTAGCAAACATAACTTTGATATCAAGCACATCAAGGGAAAATAGAACAATATGGTTGATGCACTCAACAGAAGGTTGCATAAAATGCATGCTACAACCTTTAGTATATACATGACAAATTTAAAATATACAATTCTAGAGGTTGTAACAATATACCAACATTATGTGCAAGTTAAAGAAATATTACAGTAGAATGATATACAACATAAATACAAGGATTAAAATCTAGAAGGGAATGGAATCCTCTCATTTCATAATAGATTTTATGTTCCCAATTCTCAAGAATTGAAAAATTTTGTTTTGAAGGAGATGCACAATGTGCCATATGTTCGACATCTAGGATATCATAAAACTATTATAGTTGTAAGAGGCCAATATTTTTTTCTTAGTATGAACAAATATGTCATTGATTATTTGGTTATATGCATGGAATGTCAGAAAGTAAAGGTTGATCATTGTAACATCCCGCTCTGGCGCACTGACAAAACTTATTCTTTGGGGACACTTGCTCGCAAGTGATCTGGATTTTTATGATGATGAACCACTTAACCTTGATGATGATGCGTCATGATTGATGATAGGATGTTTTACTATTGCTA
>ML783538.1:1222674-1236310 GCA_009831015.1 Picea engelmannii | reverse complement strand
TGTTTACTCCCTTTGTTAACATGTTTGCAGGATTCTAGCTATTATGTATCTTTTCCAACTTCAAATGTCCATCTTCCAAGATGGATCGTATGAAATGGTACCTGATTTGTATATTCTTAGTCTTTGAATGGAAGGATGAGTTCTTTGCAAGATGAATGAAACTCTCATTGTCACAGTAGAACCTGCTATTCTCCTATTTATTTCCCAATTCCTCCATAAACCTATGTAACCAAATCATTTCTTTACTAGCCTTTGTAGCAACAACATACTTTGATTTTGTTGTTGAAAGTTCAACAACCTTTTGCATTTTCCAAATCCAATTTACTGTTGTTCGTCCTACAATAAAAACATACCCTGTGGTGCTCCTCCTGCTATCTTTATCACCTGCGATATTTGAATCAACATATCCTTGTAGAACAATGTCTAAACCTACAAAACATAATGCATGAGTAGCATTACCTCTCAAATACCCGAGAATCCACTTTATTGCCTCCCAATGTTCTTTACCTGGATTGTTCTTATACTTTCTCACAACTCCCACTGCATGTGCAATATTTGGTCTTATGCAAACCATCACATACATCATGCTACCAACTGCTAATGAATAAGGGACCCTAGACATGTACTCTATCTCCTACTATGTCTTGGGATACATTTCCTTGGTTAATTTTAAATGTATGGCCAAAGGTGTACTAATTGGTTTTTCATTCCGCATTTTAAACCTCTCCAACACCTTCTCTATCTACTCACCCTGAGACAATGTCAATTTGTGATTTTTCCTGTCTCTTTTTATTATCATACCAAGGATTTTCTTTGCATCACCCAAATCCTTCATCGCAAATGAATTAGCTAATTTATTTTTGAGCACATTCATATCATGCATATTATAACCTGCAATAATTATTTCATCTACATAAAATAGCAAGATAATATATCTTCCATTTTCTAGCCTTTTAAAGTAAACACAGTGATCATAATGACATCTACTATAACCTTGTTCTCTCATAAACCTGTCAAACTTGAAATACCACTGCCTTGGAGCTTGATTTAGGCCATACAGTCTCTTCTTCAACTTGCATACCAAAATTTCCTTCTCTTTGACCTCATACCCCTGTGGCTACTACATATAAATATCTTCCTCCAAATCCCCATGGAGAAAAGTTGTTTTTACATCTAACTGTTCAAGATGTAAATATTTTACTTCCACAAGACTTAAAATAGTCCCAATTGAAGTCATCTTAACAACAGGAGAAAATATTTCATCAAAATATATAACTTTCTTTTGTGCAAACCCCTTTACAACAAGTCCAACCTTGTGCCATTTTTTTCCTCGATCTTCTTCCTTCAACTTGTAAACCCATTTATTCATCAATGTTATTATTCCTATAGGCAACTGAACCAAGTCCCAAGTTCGATTATTTACCAGGGAGTCCATTTCCTCTCTCATTCCTTTCTCCCACTTATTTTTAGTGTCTACCTACATTGCCTCTTCATAATATTCAGGTTCACCATAATCAGTCGACAATAAATAATACAATGAAGGAGAGTATCGTTCAAGGGGTCTACTTAACCTGGTAGATATTCTAATAACACTTGTAGGAGTTTGATGTACCTGTTTCTAATGTTGTTGTACATTTTTATTTTCTGGTACCTTTGGAATTTACTTTTCAGTGATCTCATCAAGCACTGTGTATTATGGATTTTCTTTTTTTTGTTTCTTTCCCTGCAACTGATCTTTGTACATGACCTTCTCATTGAATATGACATCTCTAATCCTAATGATTTTGTGATTTTCATAATCCCATAAGAGATAACCAAAATAATTAACACCGTATCTAATAAAGGTACACTTCTTGGATTTTACCTCAAGCTTTGTTCTATTTTCTTTATCAATATGGACAAATGATTCTCAACTAAAAGTCTTGAAAAAAGAATAGTTTACCTTTTTACCTGTCCATTCCTCCTCTGGAATTCCACCATCCAAAGAGATTGAAGGTCCTCAGTTTATTAAGTAAACAATAATATCTACAACATATGCCCAGAAATGTGAGGGAAACCTAGTATGGAATCTCATACTCCTTGCACACTCCATGATTGTCTTGTTCATCCTTTATGACACACCATTTTCTTGTGGTGTTCCTGGAACTGTTTTCTTTCTACGAATCCCATGGTATGAATAGTAATCATAAAACTCCTTGATACAATATTCACCTCCATTATTTGATCTGATTCACTTCAACCTTTTTCCTGTCTCATTCTCAACCAAATCTTTCCATTTCTTAAAAGTATCAAAAACATCATATTTTTTGCGAATGCAATAAACCCAAGTTTTTCTAGTTTCATCATCAATAAAAGTAACATAATAATGAGAAATAGCAAGAGATGATACCTGACCTGGTCCCCATACATCTCTATTCACAAACTCTGACCTTTCACTCTTCTTTTCTTTTCCGACTCTGAGAAATCTTACTCTCTTCTTGTTTTCATAAACATAGTGCTCAAAGAAATCCAAATCAATTTGTTTAAGATCTAGTAACAAATTTATTTTGTGAAGTATTTTTATCCCCTTCTCACTCATGTGTCGAATCCTATGATGTCAAAGTGTTGTATCCACTCTTGTAGAATCTAAAGAGATAGAAGAGTCAATATTACCAGTACATAAATACAATGTACCTACCTTCTCTCCTTTTTCTATCACCAATGATTCTTTGATGGCCTTCCATGCCTTATCTATAAATATGGATATACGACCTTCACTTGCCAACTTCCCCATTGAAATTATATTTTTCCTTAGATCTGGAACACGTCTTACCTCTTTCAACAACTATTGGTTTCCATTATTTTTCTTTATTTGTACCTTTCCCATTCCAACAAATTTTCATGGTGAATCATCACCCAAATGAACCTATCCAAAATAACCTTGAACATAATCTAGAAAATATTTCCTATGGGGTGTGGCATGAAATGAAGCCCCTGAATCTACTACCCAAGAATCATAAATATTATCTACTGAAAGAATCAAAGCATATTGTAACACATCACCTGTTACATTTACTTCCTGATTTTTCTCCTGTTGTCCATCTCCTTGTTTCTTTGGAGCTCTGCAGTCTTTCTTCAGATGTCCTTTCTTCCCACAATTGTCCTTTCTTCCCACAATTCCAACACTCTATCTTTCCCAGTCTGGATTTGGATCTTCCCTTCCTATAATTCGTGTGGTTCCCTAAGCCCTTTCCTGTATCCTTTTTTCTTCCCATGTTCTCCATGTTTAACGCATTTCCTGATGTCTCACCTGTGATTTTCCATCGCATTTTGTCGATAAGTATAACACCAACAACATCATCAAATTTTAGAGTGTTTGTACCAGAGACGGAGTTATTTAAAACCATGACCAAGCCATTCCATGTTTCTGGAAATGAGCACAAGATTAGAAGAGCCATGACCTCATCATCAAAGTCCAATTTTACAAAACTTATCTTATTAGTAACCGTATTAAATTCATTTAAATGATCTGCAATAAACCCACCTTCTAACATCTTCATATTAAATAATCACTTCATTAAAAATACCTTATTGGACACCAAGGGATTTTTATACAAGTTATCCAATGCATCCATCAACTCCTTCGTTGTATTTTCTTTTGAAATATTGAAAACTACCGATGCTACCGGGATAAACTATATCATTCCTAGTGTCTTTCTGTCAAGAACCTCCCATTCTTCGTCCTTCATGGTTGTTGGCTTCTTTTTTATTTTTCCCAATGGTAGGAATATATCCTTCTGATATAAATAATCTTCCATCTACATCTTCCATAACTGTTAGTTTTGGTCGTTAAATTTCTCAAACCTAAACTTTCCATCTTCTGCCATTGCTCCCACTTGAACCAGGAACCCCCTTTTTCCTACGAGTTACCTTTCGCTCTGATACCAGTTGTTAGAAAAATAGGATCATAGAGAAATAAAATAAAACAAATGTGGAAATAAAACACAAAAGATACAAAATACAATAGAGACACATATATACATGGTTCACCCAGTGTGGGCTATGTCCACCAGAGAAATTGCTAGGTCCTTCCTTTTTATTATCCAACAAAATGAAGAGATACAACCTACAACACACCCGTTGTAACTTCTTCTTCTTTATCTCACAGTCTCCTCTCTCATAATACAATATTCATGATAATACAAAACTACAATACAATTCCCTCATAAAAGAGAGGTGTCTTCTAGGGAGAAAGACTCTAAAAATAAATTCTACCGTCAGATTTGCAACCTTATAATGAACGGTCCAGATTGACTACGAAATTACAATATTTTACAAGGAAAATTTTCTCAATATTTTGTGTCAGGGGCGCTGCCCCTAAATCCCCCGCCAAAGGGGGCCACAAAACTTGTCTCCCACCCTGGACCCCCATGGAGATAGTTGTGGGGGGGAAATTGAACCCACACCCCTCGTTAGGGAATGGGGTCCAAGCATGACTGAAACAAAACTCTGAATTAGGAAGATAATCAAGCTCCACAACCAACAAGAAATTGCTAGGCTACATGCCATGCCTAAGGAAATAATTTCTAAAAGAGATTCCAAGTTAACTTCCAATTTTTCAAAGGTTTTTTCAAAGGATTCGGGACCAATTTGAATTTCAATAGAATGTATCACCCAGAGTCAGATGCGAAGGAAGAGAGAATTAATCAGATAATTGAGGATATGTTGAGAATGTATGTAATGGAAAATCCTTCTAGGTGGGAGGACTTTATCCATTTAGTTGAGTTTTCCTACAATGATGGGTATCACAAATCATTGAAGATGAGCTTATTTGGAGCATTATATGGAATAAACGAAACACACCAATAAGTTGGGATAACCCAGCAGACAGAGTCGTGATTGGGACATATTTTTTTAAGGAAATGAAAGAACATATGGTAAATATTAGGGAGAACTTGAAAGTTTTCCAAGATAGGAAAAAACATTATGCCGATAAAAGAATAACACACGGAGAATTCAAAGTGGGAAAGCATGCCTTTTTAAAAGTTAAATCCAAGAGAAGCTCGTTGAAACTAGAAATTTTTCCAATTGGCAGCAAGATATTGTGGGTCTTTTGAGGTCTTAGAAAAGATAGGACCATTTGCATACATGATAGAATTGCTTGCACCCATGAGAATTCACAACGTGTTCCATGTGTATTTATTAAAAAACTATGTACTTGATCCTAATCATGTGATTGATTGGAATGCGATCTAGGTGGATCACGAAGGGGATTTTTGAGTGGAACCAATGTGCATCCTAGATTGGAAATTCAAAATGCTTAGGAAGAAATCAATCAGCTTGGTAAAGGTTCAATGGACTTTTTACAACCATAAACACACTACATTGGAGCACGACGAATCCATGCAGGAAGCATACCCACAAAATTTTGAAAATTTTGAAGAAAAATGAATGTACATTTGTACAAAGCGAATGAACACTCCATTTTGGAAGTTGAATTTCCTGGAGCCAAAACTTTGAGATTCCTGTCCAACCAATGTGGGGTTGAGGGGAAAAGAGAGTTGTTGGTTGGAATTCTTGCATGAGTCATTAAGTTGTGGGATTTTCAAGTATTCTTATGTATTTTTTTATATATGTCAATGTGTAAAATATATGGTTATGTGCACTAAGGAAAATGTAGTTTGTAGAGGGAGGGCAATGTAACATCCCCATTTTAAAACCCCAAATTAGCGATGTATATTGTAAATGTAGTATATGGATTAGAGCCAAATTTCGTAATATGCAAATTGAATATAATGAGTAAAATGTATCTCCAGTTGCAGACAGACACGAACAAAGATTTGGGGGCTAAGTATCCACAAGAGAGGGAACAGTTCCAATTAGGGGAGACCTTACCATGAACCTTCCATTAGTCATTGAGTGTTCTAGATCCCAATCATTGAATTCATGTAAGAGGGTTGGTGAGATAGACACTTCCTATAGTTATTGAAAGCATGGGGACTGAGTACAGTCAAATTAGGGAAGAGTGCAAGTCAAGAAACCAAGAGAAAGAGAGGAAAATTCATATGGGTATGAGACCATAATTATGCATTCACGTTTTTTCATAGAGAGTTGTTTTGACTTGGAGTTTTCTTCACAACAATGGATTCTTAGTGCTGAAGCTTGAAGGTAGTTGTTGTGGGCATGTTTGGTAGTTGTTTGGAGATAGAATTTTGTGGAGAAAGAGGTTGTGGGTATCTAAGTGAACTTATGTTCAAAATTGTTCCAAGAAAGAACGTGTTTTGCTGCTAGGATAATTTGTGTTGCAGATGTATAATTCCTTATGTCCAAGCAAGTAGAATTCCTATCCAACCTTTGATGGAATCCATGGAGGGGATTGCAAAGGCTTAAGGGACTATGAGCAGTGAAGGGGGATTCCATTCCTTGGGTTGTGTAAGTTGAGGAGAAGAGAGTCAGTCAACTGGAATTAGTTGTGAGTTTGATTGTTGAGAGGGGAACATTATCGAATCTTAGGGGCCACCATCTCTTGTGGATTCATGGCCCCAACTCATCGGTGTCTTTCTATTGAGAACTGGAAAAACAAGGATACAATTGGGAGGAACATTTGTCCTCTTAAGCAAGTTGCACATTTTATAAGATAAGTGTTTTTATTTGTTGTGCTTATGCATGAATAATGCTAATATAATTGTTGTGCAATTTACTCTAAATTGTATTTGGTTATTATTGCTTCCTAGGAGAATATTGATGCAAATAAATCCTTGTTTGTCTATTTGAATGTTGTTGTACATCATTTAGTTGTTTTTATTCATAGTAAATCAATTGTATTTATGTTCTTAAGCAACATAGACATTTTCATGAGTTAGAAAGTCAATCTATGTGTTATTTATGCATTTAGATTGAGTATTAGAACTTTGTATTGGTTCGTTTTAGTAGTGATGTGACCAGCTAGGCGTTGGGTACATTACATAATTAGTGAACCCAAAAGGCATAACTATTCATTCATATAAGTCAAAATTTATTTTGAATGTTGTTTTCCAAGTTTCATTGGGATTAATGCATGCTTGGTCATAACCTCTAGTCAATTCGAGGTATATAAATAATTTGGCACCCTTGAGATAGTTGAGGATGCCATCAATTCGGGGTAAAGGATAAAAAATATTGACAATGGCTTTGTTAATAAAACAATAATCAATGACCAGATACCATTCCTTGGTCTCATTTTTTTAAATAATGAAGGTTGTGGAAGCACAAGGAGAGGAATTGGGTTGAATATGACTAAATTCTAGATGGATTTTAAGTTGACCTTCAATTTCAACAACTTCATGGGGAGTAAGGTGGTAAGTAGGAGCGTTGTGAAAACAACCCTTGGGAACTAGTTCAATGGGATGTTGGATTGCATGGATAGGAGGAAGGCCCTTGGGAGGGAGAAATGCACTAGAAAAGTTAATCTAGAAACAATTGCATATTGGATGGGGGTGAGCGGGAATGTCTATTGGATTTGATAGGGTGTACTAGACAAGCGAAATACATGTATTGAGACCAACCTAATGAACAACAACATTAGTAGACAAGAGAGAGAATCGGGGCACCTCAAATATGTAATATGATCTTTAAAGAATTTTTAAGAGCTATGATGGGCATCCTATAAACCATGGAGATAGTGTTGGTATGGAATTCCCAAGAGGAGGTTAGCACAAATGAGGGGTGAAACATCAAACTCAATGGTATCATGAAAAGGCCCAATAGAAAAATTAAGAGCATAATGTTTATTAACTAACAACCAAGGTCCATCCTACTATACCCAACCCAAATTATACGGAGTTGGATGATCAATAGTGAGTAACTAGAGGCATGTGACCAAGTCATAGGAGATAATATTTTATATACTCTTATTATCTAGAATCATGGTAGTGATTTGGTCTTTTATGTGACAATAGTGGCTAAAAATATTGTTAGTGGGGTGTTGAGACCGATCTATGGTGATAAACAACAAATGAATATTTGGATTGGTAGGGTTTGGAAGAGAAATGACATGGGAAGGAGGAGGGGTTTGATAAGACAAACGAGGATCCATAGATTCAATAGTATGCTAATGTGTGTACAAGTATTTAGTCATATTGTGGCATTGAAGAACATGGCATGTTGCAAAAGAATGAGTCAATACCTTATGGTAATGACACCAACGTCTAATTCTGGGAGGGGATGGAAATTCAAGGGAGGAAGAGGATGCAAGCTAGAGATAGTTGGATAGGTTACGAGGAGTAGGAGAGAAAGGAGAATTGAAGAGAGGGATTTTATCAGGTTTTCACTCAACAACGACTCAAGCACAGATGAAATCATGATCTAGATACATGCTCTCAAACAAAGAAATCAAAATCTCATTTCTAAATATTGCTAGAAAACTAGAGATGAGCATTAAAACAAGTACCTATCAAACTCATGGATTTGAAGTTGGATTTTGAGCTTTGTAAACATTCTGATCTACTATTGTATTGTTTGTCATGGACCATATAAATCTATAACCATTAGCACATGAGGTTTTTCAAATAACCAAGAGGGTAGAAACAGTGCAAAAGGGCATGAAAAAAGTCATTGCATGCACTAAATATGCCTAGTGGTGGAACTATTTCTAGTTAAATAAGGAATCAACTCAATGCAGATTTCAAGAGATTTATATTGTCTCCCACCAAGCGTGTGTTATTCTCTCTAGTTGCAAGACAACAATCTATAGTTTTGTGTTGTCAGCCATATCTAGATATGTTTTAAAGTATGCAATGAGATTATAGATCCAAGAATTTAGTATCTCTCCCTACATTTTCCCACCATATCTAGGGAGAGAAAAATAGGCATCTAACTAGAAGGGAGAGGCCACAACATGAAGCTATAAGCACACCAATTCCTTAATATCTAGTGCAATCGCCCAAGCCATTGTAGGAGTGGAAGTTTTAGATACTCCAAAGGCGGGATTGTTGCATAGACACATTTTGGGTAGAATAAAGTGACAAAAGAGAGTGGGTTGGTTGGGTGTGGAAGCACACAAAAATAAACCCTAATCGCAATAAATAACAATGGTTGAGTTTGAGGAGAGGTCCTCCTAAAACTCAAGCACTAGCAAGTAAACGGGTTCTAGGTGGCATAGAGTCTTCAAAATAACCAAAACGATTGAGCAAGGAGAAACTAAGGTGGACAATTTGAGCTACAAAGTAATTCATCATTCATGACACTCTAGGTGGGCATCTTAGCCAAACAACCAAAAGCATGAGAGGATGGAGGCCTAGAATGATCCTTTTGATACAAAATGTTGGAAATTAGAGGAATGTTTATCCTAACAATCTAAAAATAAGTATGCACGAAAAAAAAAAAAAAACTAGAAACCAGATAATTTAATTATTCATTCATCTAGCTAAGTATTAACAAGTGTTGCATGGCAGTGCAGTCCCTGCCTGGTTGAATTGGGAATAAATGGACATGGAAGGGGGGAAAAGTAGCGGAGGAAAATGAAAACTGCAGCAGAGACGTGGCAAGCAGCATGAAGCACAAGTGGTATCCATGAAGGAAATGACATGTGGCCCCTAGAGAAATTTTGGCATTGAAACCATTTAGTTTTTGAAAGTATATAATCCATCTTGCTTTTATTTTTTACCAGTTCAAAATTTCCGTTTGTACCTTGCATATTTTATCTCTTCAATGTATTTATGAAATTCATTCATAATGATTTATGTATACTTTGAATTGGTTAGATTTAAGTACAATTTTCATAGTCACTTCTTTAAATAGATCATTTGGCTTGTGTGTGTCTATACGTGTCAGGAAAAATAGAGTTATATGCAGCGGCAAAGAAACAACTCAATTTTTTTTTGAATCCTATTGCGTTCTTATAGATGTGGTACTCCCCTATAGGCTTTTCCTGTGACATGTATAGTTCAAATGTGGGGATTAGAGAATATTCATCACAATGACTTGAAGCAATACAAAATGATAGAAAATGTTTTTTTTTTTTTAAATAAAGGTTCCTGGAAAATAGGACTAGGAATCATACACATTAAAATTTCAAATTAAATAAACACAACCTCTTGACATTCAACATAGTTGAATATAAAAATTTATGAACACATAAATATAAAAGGAGATTAAAATAGTTTTATTTGAAATATATCAAAAAATAATATTGTCTGTTACATATTCCTGGAAATTTAAATGTGTTTGTCATACAGACTGGGATTGGGGCTCCCGCATACCATAGAAGAAATATGTACAAGAAATAGGATTGTAGAAAGAAGAAGTGGGTGACGGTAAAGAGCAAGACCTGAAAAGAAGAAATTGAAAGGTATTAGTCTTTGGTTAGACATTTCTATTTAAAAGAGTGGAATAACTGGATTCATAAAAAAATAAGATGTGATCAGTATAGACTTACATTGATGGTATATATCTCCCCCTTTCCTATTTGTTTGTTGATGCCTTTTTATTGTTTTCATCGATGACTACTAGAATCATGCCAACTTCATGTTTCCCTTCATCGTTGAGCTTCTCGATTGCCCTTTGGAGCCACTCTTCAATGTAGCCTCTCAAGGGGCCACGTTGATCTCATCTCGGATTTTTATGTTGAAAATATATTTTTCTAATTCCCTTAGATCAATAGAAATATTACACAGAGCCTGATCAATTTCTTCATTTGTACTGAATTGTCCACTAGCCAGTTGTCCACGTCATCTTCACCATATTCAAGGATGTTGTAAAACTTTTCTAAAGACAATGCCTTGAAAATATCGACCTGTTCATCGAAGGATTGCTTAGTTAAGGGAAAGGATTTGATGATTAAGTTGCGATTTTGGACCTCGTTAATACTTCCAGCTAATTCTATTTTGATTAGCCTTTTGAATAATTCTTCTTTCTATGATATGGCTTGTTCACATGACTAGACAATGAGATGTAGGTTATTCACTTTCTCTTTCCAGTAAGCATTTAATTGAGTGATCCAGTTTGGGGAGGGAATATCTTCTTGTCTTATTATCATATCTATCATTTTTGTGACATGGATGCCAAAAGGGATGGACGTGTCTATATAGAAACGTTCTTCATTATTTAAATCCACCTGCAAATTTTCATGCAAAGCATGTGCCCTCGTTCTAAGGGAAGCCATACTTTGTGTTGTTTCCGAGGCCTTAGTAAAAAACTCCATTTTTTTCTTGATATTCTTGTCCACATAGCCTCTACATGATGGTAGGAGGATGGAGGATCCTTTTAACTTGGTTGCAGGGGTGACAGGAATGGTTATTGCTAAAGGACTGGCAAGCAATGGCATAACAAACAAATCTTCCTCCAATTCCTTGAGTCGATCCTTTAGTCTCGCATTCGTGGCCTCAATGCCTCCAATGGAATCATCAAGAGCATCTTTGGTTGCTCGGTGAAGTTGAGAGATTTGGGATGGCCACATGTTCCCAAGGTTAATCTTTGAACAATATTTCCCTTTCTTATTTATTAGATCTCTCTTTTCAATAATAAAATTTGTAGACTCGTTGTCAAAAACAACTCTCTGGAATACAAAGGATTCATCTTCGTCCAAAATTTTGGTCTCAACTATTTCCATTTGGAGACTATGATGGATGGCTTCCCTGGGATGATCAACGTTGTGGAATATGCTATCCACATCAATCTCAAGTTCCATGTCTTCAATCTCAATTTCGGGCTCTTTCGCTTCCGCTACAAAGTTTTTTCTCTTCTTCTTCACGGGAATCTTGTGAGAACTATCAATTTTAGTGTGAGGAGGGTTCTTATATCCTCCTCCGTTTGAAGAATTATGGGTTTCTTTCTTACTGGGGTGGGTCGTTGGAACGATGCTTCGGGATGTCATACTCTTGGGAGTGGTAGTTGGGGATTGAACACTCTTCTCAGCGAGGAATTTTCCATATTGTTTGTAAAATTCAGTGGTGCTTTGTAATGTCTATAGATCATTGACGTCAGAAGCAGGAGTGTTGTCATCATTGTCTGTGTTTTTCTCAGGTGTCTCTGGAAAAAATAATTATTGAAACCAACTACTAGTAAATGTTCTAAAAAAATCCCATTAGGGTGGAACCCTCTTATCCTTTCAGCATATCTTAGGTTCAAGTTGTTGAAATGCGCTGTGAATTCGTCAATTTTGTTGACATTCCTCAACATGAAGTCCCCGATTTTCCAAGGCAGAGGAATGAACTGTTTTTTTCTCTTCTCATGGAATAGATGCAACCAGTGGTTATATTTCCTTGTTATTTTTGTAACAAACATTATGTTTGTAATGTGACATGGAACAAAAGAAGGATTTTCCTTGGAGCCAAAAATCATTTTCATACTGTAATTCTTCATTTGTTCAAGCGCCCCCTTCCTGTCCAAAAACTTGGTTGCCTCGTCAGACATCCAGGGAGCATCCTTTCCTAACAATAAATTTTTGAAAATAGAGACATTCATTAATAACCTCATAAAAACAGTAGGAGGCCTTGTGCCTCCACCAGGCCTCGTACAAGAAGGTTACTAGGTTGAATTCCCAGTTTACTTTCTTGGACACAAACAATTTTGGAAATAGACAACAATGTGCTATCATGAAAGACAAGTAGGATGACATATAAAATTTCTTTTCCTTTTTGAAGCGTGACAATTGGGAACAAATTTCAATGGAAATTAAATGCTCCCAATAAAAAATGGCTCGTTCCTTGACTGTGAAATGAAAAATATAAAGAACCATGCGGAAAATACTTGTTGTGGATTCATGTCCTGTTATTCTTGTAAACAACCAAGAAATTTCCTGGAATGTATTTCTAAATGAACTAACATGAAATCTTGTGATATCTTCAGGAAATGTCGTCAGTTCTTCGAGGAACTCGGACAAGAGGTCCAACCCATTATCATGATTTTTTAGGAACTGCTTGGAGTCTTCTCCTCTGAAGGTCATTGTTGGCTCCGACAATATTAACATCTTGCAGAAGACCTGAGGTGACAAAGAAACAAGAGAATGGTCCCACAGTGGAATAATTCTTTGGCCTGAAATATATCTATCGATGCACCAAGAGACCAAATACTTACAGTAAAAAACTTCAGGGACCCATTCTGCACAAGAAATTCCAGAGTTCCAAATTACTTCTTTCTCTAAAGAAGGGGATGAGTACTAAGAATATGTCCTAGACCACTGGAAGTTCTAGTCCTCATGCCCAAAGATGTTCATTGTATCTCCACAAAACTGTTGTCAATGTGGTGCCATAAGTTTTTGAGAACGTCTGTTTACTCCAAACGATGCTTGAAATGAATAGTTGGAGGGGATGATATAACCCTTCACAAATATTGGTCCAATGCGTGTGAATGGGAAATCTCCTTGAACCTTTCTCTCATTAATGAAAATCTCTACCGGTGATGCATGATGAGATGTTAGTAGTAAATATTAGTGATTGCATACTTAGAAGTGCGAAGATGGCGGGTGCGACAAAGAGAAATTAAGGATTGGAAGTTTTTTTAACTCACCAACCCAACGACGTGCGAAAGACATTCCATGATGTTTGAAATTAACACTCAGAAGGGATAATATAACCCTCCACAAATCTTGGTTTAATGCATATTAATGGGAGATATCCTCGATCCTTTCGCTCATTAATGACAATCTTTATAGTTTGTGCATAATGAGTCGTTAGCATTA
>ML783538.1:1191746-1221726 GCA_009831015.1 Picea engelmannii | reverse complement strand
TTTTTAGTGCAAAACGCGTAAAACAAAAAAGGGCATGATGGGGCAGTCCAACAATCAGTTTGTATATAGTGGAATTTTGGGTGTTGTTTGCAGGTGGCGAAACAATGGAAGCACAATATTGAGCCCGCATGTCTAGGAACCCACAATTGAAAAAGTGGCTAAGTATGGAATAGGGAAATGGTCGGTCGGACTTGTTTTTGCTAATATATTGAAATTTGTAATAGATATCCCATTACCCGACAAGATCTTTTCTGCATGTTTTTGGAAAATTTGTGTAGAGATAGTCAATGTGAATGTCTCCTCGAGGATTTTGCTCATTAATCACAATCTCTACAGTATAATAATTTTTTTACAAAAAATTATTTTATTACAAATAAGTGGTTGAACGGTCTTCAAAGTAGGGTTACAAAGTATACTCAGGAGAGGTGAGGGCCCAACGATCCAATTGTATGTCTTTATAATATATATATATATATTGTTTTTATAAGCATTATTTTATTATAAACAAGTGCGAAGGCGGCGGGGAAGGGGAAGAGAAAGTAAGGAATGGCCAAGTATGAAAAGAAGTCGGATGAGCTTCAAAATAGGGCTACAAGGGATACTCAGGAGAGGTGAGGGCTCGACTGTCAAATTGTATGTGTCGGAAATTTTGAGTGCAAAACATGTAAAATGGAAGAGGGCATGATGGGGCAGTCCTTGATCCATATCGATTTCAACACAATTACGCTCATCGTGAATGTTCATTCTATATGAAAGACATAAGTTATAATACAACTCTTAGTGTTCTATTATTTAAACATAAATATAGTAGGGATTATTGTTTTTTCGATTGAGTATAATTAGTTATCCACTAAAGTATTATGTTAATGAATAAGGATAGTAGGTTTTCTTAGATGTAATTTTACATTAGTTTTATTGGATATCTCACTATGTCTATAGATATTTAAAAACAAATATGAGTAAATAGGTAAAACAATTCTCTATAAATCTTATTTTTACTTCAAAGTGAAATTCTCAAAAATAAAATATGATTTTAGAGCGATTGAAGTTGAAGAAAGAAAAAAAATTGCAATTTTCTTAGTGAAATTCTCAAAAACAAAATATGAGTTTAGAGGGATTGAAGTTGAAGAAAGAAACAAATTGCAATTTTCTTAGTAAAAAACAAGTAGAAGTGTTACCCATTTTCATGTTTTAACCCTTCTAGTTATATCTTCATGTTATTGATTAAAGGAGTTTTTAGTCAATAAACCTTGAATTTAAACTTAGTGTTTGCATGTTGTTTGGACATTCCATTGTTTCGATAATGAAGGTAGTTTTGCAGAGTTTGATATTATTTTTATATTAACCTATTCTATACCAAGGAGACATTTTTGACATTATGTAGAAAGTATTTTATCTTATCCTCATGAAACTATGTGGATCTTCGATACCCTATAATTCCATTTCTAATTTAGATAATTAATAAATTGGAAGTAAGAGGTGTGGTCATCATCCCACATAGCTTGAAAATGATATTATTCATGATTATCAGTGCCTTTTCTAATTGAAATAATCAACATGTTGGAAGTAAGAGGTATAATCCTTGAAATGCAATGTGAGGAGATATGTTTTTGTGAGTTTTTTTATTATTGAAGTTAATCATCTCAAGAAGAGTAGGGTGATAAATCTCTAGTCCTTATACCTTATATAAGTTCTCAATAAACCACCAAGTTCTTTGAAAAAAAAAGAAAATGATCACATATTCCATAGAAGGATATAAAGATGAAATGATATTTTGATTCTAAGGAACATTTTTTATGGTCCTAACTCAAATCTCAAATAGTATATGATAAATAACATTTTAAAAAATAGATTGAATATGCATATGTCAAATACTAGACAAATATATCACGAGTAGAAATAATAAATGGTATAAAAATGTTACAAAAAAATAGTGCTTACAATATTTGGTGAAAATAGGGAGTTACTTTATTTGGAAAATGTATTGAGAAGAATTATTAACCATAAAATTTGAGAGGTAGAAATTAAATTATGGGTATTATTTAGTATCCCATGAATGTGTGGGTTCTCCACTCAGTGAACCTATGACATAGCACATGCATTAGTGGGATATTAAACTTTACCTCTAATGTCACTAGATATTGATAAATACCTCCCAAAATCCTTTTGTTGAATCCTCCTCCCAACACATATTTCCAATGAAAAAAAAACATATTACTAAATACCCCTTCTTATACCCCACAATATTTATAAACACCCCATACCCCAGATCCTTGCCACTAATATCTACAATATATTGACTCTATTTTTAACAATTTTAAAACCTTTTTTATGAATGAACGTGATAAGATATTGGTAAACAAGGTGAAGGCCATGTGAATGAATGCATGTGCTATATTGTAGGTTTACTAAGTGGGCCTTCTCTGGATAATTCATATGTTGTTGTACACCAAACACCCAAATAGCATAAAATAAGAAAAATACATAACTCCACACCTTGAGAATGAGAGAGAAGAATGAATAAGAATCATCTTCAAGGGGGCAACCTCCTATTACAATATAAAAAATTCATAATATTAAATGATCTAAAACTAGGTCTCCTTGGTATATGGAGATAAAGGGTACAATTACACTTAAAGGGTCTAGTTGATCATTAAAGGGCTTAGTTGATCAATACAGACAACACTAGTATAGCAATAAAAATGTAATAACTCAATATCTAGGTATTAACATACACATCCTATTCAAACAACGGTTTCCCTCAACATTTGATTATTTGTCGATGTTTCTGCATGAAGAAATCATATTTCCATGTTGTCTCTTCTACTAATATGTTCTCCCACTTGATGAGGCATTTAGTAATTTCTTGATTTTGTAGTTGTTTTTTCTATGTTTCAAGGATTTCTTCCGGTTCTAGAATGTTTTTCCCTTCTTCAATAATTTCTAGAAAAATAGTTTGAACTGGGACCTTTTGTCGATTACATTATTTAAGCAAGAATCATGGAGGAATGGATATACATGTGAAAATGGAGGCAACTCCTATTTGTAAACCATAATTCCAATCCCCTAAAACACCTTATATGTACCATCGTACTTGGGTGCTAATTTATTTTCCTTCTTTTATTACTTGAGGGACATCCATTTGTATGGTTGTATCCTAAAAAATACCCAATACATCAATTCAAATTCCCTTGGGAATTCTATGTGTCTTATGAATTGTTTCCATGATTTTTTTGGTAATTGAAGTTTCTTTAAAAGGATGAGAAAGAGAGAAAAAATGGGAATATATTGTGAGTTGATCTACTACTACCATGATGAAATCATTTCCTTGAATTTGGTTGACCTGTAATGAACTCCATTAAGACCTATTCCCAATGTTGACTTGGTATGGATAATGGTTGTAGGAGATTCAAGGTATTTGTTTTCTATCCCTTATTCTATTTCAAAATAAAAAAATCAACCATAAAATTTTGAACATTAGTTTTAAGACCTTCCTAGAAAAACATTTCTCGATCCTGTGGTAAGTTTTCAAGAACCCTCAATGTCATCCTATAGGAGAAGTGTGCAATTACAAAAGGACCTTTCCTTTTAGTTGAGATTTTTGACATAAATATATGGTCCATGTGGACATCAATGGCCACCCAACTCTTCCACTAACTCAACACGATTCTCCATAGTGGCAATTTTTTTATCTACATTTTTTTAGGTCCTAAATTTCTAGGGTCATTTTGAGGCCTTAAATGATGTCGTTTGGCCATTTAGGGGCCTAGGGTTGCCATGGAATACCCAAGCCTACCAATAATTCTACTTCTTGGTTAGATCTTTCCAATGAGCTAATGTGCACCCCAAACAAAGATTGTATGAAAACGTTGCACCTCAAGGAAGTTAATGTATCAACTAGTCTCCTTGGGGCCTATAATTCTTTTGGAACTTCATCTCCTAGATCGAGGGTTTTGGATATTTAGGGGTTTTTCCTCATAGGGTTTAGTAATTTGTGTTAAAAATTCAATTTAGGACTCTTGTAATTTCTTCTTGAAAATCAGCATAGCTAAAACCTCTCTCTTCAAATATAAGCAATCACGATTCTAGTTATTTTGTATTGATTTACTTTTTACAATATTTTCCTATTTCATTCATTAATGGAATTTGGGTTTCATTTTATTACTATTCTCTCTACAATATTTTTGTGTGTGTGTTTCCATTCATATTTTTACCTTTCATTTTTTTCTCTATACAATCTAGATCAATGGTATCATAGTAATCTTCTCTTTGTTGTTTCTCAGTGCATGTCACCTCTGAGATCAAGGCATAGAGAGTTGGGTCTCGAGCTAATTTAACTTGGGGAAGATTTCTCTTGTTGGCCCAAGTGGCCTCCCATGGTGGAATAAAATAGAGATGATAGAGAATGAGATTTTTCAAGTTATTTCTCGAGAATCCCGCACATGATAGAGGAACAAGACGATGGACAATTTCTCCCAAATACATTGATGAATGTAAATGACAAATAAGGAATATTCAAAAAGCATCCATTTTGGACATGTGACACCCTTCAAGGTATAATTTAACTTTGATATTCATTTATTTCAAGGTTGAATAGATCAAAATTTTTATAGCATATTTTTCCACCCCATATGCTTAAGATGCATCCATTGGCCTTGATACCTAAACCTATTTCACTTCCAGATCAATATTCCCCTTGAATCTCTTCAAAAAAATATTTTGGGAAATATATATCCTACTTTTGATCTATCAACAACTGTACATAGGCTAATTTCCCATTGACAAATCTTGTATGCCTCCAAAATACACCAAAAAATATAAATGTGCACAAAATAAACCTTTGGTTGGATTTTACAAGTTTTCTAAGTTATTTACCTCCTATTTCCTATGCATAACTACCCCAACCATCAATCCTTGGTATAAATAGAGCCTTAAGGTGGAGGAGAAACTACCTTCATTGGTAGGAAGAACCTTTATGCTACTGGAGTAATGTTGAAATCTGCAAACAATCTATTCTCAAGTTTTTAAGGTTATTTCCCTCTTTGGAAACCCATGCTTCCATTATCCTTTCCCACATTATCTTGTTTTAAGAATGATATTCCTTCTATTTCGCATACTTACCTTGATTAGGGATCATATATGAGAAACCATCTTCAGTGGCCCGAAGGAAGAACCTAGACGAAGGTTCTAGGTTGTATCAATAGCAAAGGATTAGGTGGATGTATTCCATGATTTGTTGTTCATTAATAAGAAAGATATCTTCTTTCTCTCCTCCAATTATGTTTACTTAATGCATTTTATTATTTTTAAACAAAATTATTTGGTAAGAAACTGATTGCTCTTATCTTAGTTAGTTAGAGTAGTTAGATTTGATTTCTTGTTTCTACATTACTAGCAATATTGTTGTTTCTTATGTGTAGATCAGTGAGGTGTGTCTAGGAGTGAGATATTGGAGTAGAGACCTTCCAATGAAGATCTTTTTTAACCTTCGTTAATCGAGCTAAGTAGCTCATGAATACTTGGTAGTTACAAGAATGTTAATTTTTTCTACTATGGGATTGAGTTTGTTGTCTCTTCATTTACGTTCTATTGTGACCCTAACCCTTGTCATAGGATAGAAAATTATGTAATAGATTTGGTGACTCCACTAGGGATAACTAGTGAGTTAGTCTCCTTAAGGTTTTTTTATTGCTTGTAGTATTTTAGAACTTTATCTACTTCTATTTTCGGTCTTTTGAGTTCTTTTCAGACCTGTAGGAGTAGGTTTAGGGTGTTGGTTCAACCATTTTTTTATTTTTTGGCAAAATGGAACTATATATTCTTGTTTATGAAGCAATGATATTATACATACACTTGTTTTTCAAAAACTATTAGTGTATTCCTCCTAGAAAGTGTTTTTTCCACCTTCCACCCTTCGTTTTGGGAAAAGACTAAACTATATGTGTTATTTTCATTATCAAAACATGTGTATATAAACTTGTTTATGAAGCATTAGTAGTGTATATACGCTAGTTTCTAAAAAACAGTAGTGTATGCATCCTGTAAAGTGGTTCTTTCCACCTTCCAACCTTATTTTGGCCTTGTTATTTCTTTTATGCTTTCTTTTTCATATTATTGTGTTTGTCTAAGAGGTATTAACCAATATTTGAATTCGGTTGAAGTTTTTTTTATGTAATTAAATAAAAGAAAAATATTTCCTTTCTAGGTTTTTTTAGTATCTTTCCTGATTGAAAAGTTGAAGAGAAGTGGTATCCTTAGATTTATTACTTTCTTGACTATTGTTTGTATTCATAATTGAAAATCAAATATTCATTACCTAGGTTCATTTATCTTCCTTATTTCCTTCTTGTTTAAAAAGAAAAAAGAGAAATATTTCCTTGTTTAGGTTTCTTTATCAGTTTGGATTCTTTCTTGTTTTAGTAGAAAACATAAATGATGCATTGCTTCTTTGTAGGCCTCTTTATTTTTGGCGTATTGTTTTGCATTCAATCTTAAAAAAAAAGGTCCTAGTATAAGCATTTGTATTTTCTTGTCTTTTTGTATTTAGAAGTTTCGCATCTTAATGGCATTTAGGTTTTGGTTTGTGTGAACCAATTTGTTTTCTTGCAAAGTAAGTCATACTTGTGTTTTCATACTTCAAAAGAAAACAAATATTGCATCTTGGGGTTTGTAGTTTTCATTGGAAGTTTTTCATGCTTCGTGCTTTCTTGAAACTGAATACATTGAAGGATAAGTGTGAATTTTGATTTGCAATTGTTCTTATAATTTTCTTCTTGTGAAAGCCTCCCACACCCTTGAAGTAAATAATAGACAACTAAAAAAAAATCTTAACTTAAAATATACTAGACTTTTTCTTGTTAGAAACACCAACAAGTCTAGGTATAGGGCCCTAGTAAATGTTGGATAATAAACTCTCCAATACCGCTCAAATCAACATAAAAATTTAATACTGGGTGATAAATCCAATAGTCATAAAGAAACTTGTCGATAAATCTTTTCTAACACAGGAGTCAAGCATGAGGTTGCGTTAGGATAAGTGAAAAAAATATATCCTATCTCACTTGTCTTGGAATCCATGGATTGTTGTGTATAAAGGAGTTTCCTTAGTACCAGTGCCTCTCTAGGTAATGATTCTTTTGGAAGCTTCAAGATTTGATACCCTACCCATATGTGTGGTTTTGACCTAGCATTGTTCAACACGGTCACTAATTGTGAATTGCTAGCCTTACTTTCCTTTCCTAGGATTCCACATAGGTGACTACATGTGGGAATTGTTTTTGGTACCAAAGGCATACGTTGCATTAGAATTTAAGTATCCTTAGAGGGTGCCCCATGTTTGCATGGGTATCTGCACTGGGAAGCATTGTTACATGTAGGTCAACATAATTGTCTATCACTCCTTCATTGATCAGTCTTGGGATATAATAAACCCATATCATTCTTTGAAAGGTCCTTTCATCAGCTTTTCATTTATTCAGACTCGAGACCTAATCCCCTAGGATGAGCTTTGGAAAAGTAGTTTGTATCTGTTGATTTATTCTAGGTCTTTTGTAGGTGCATTTTTCTTTGTGTAGTTGGCCTTAGGTTGTGTCTCTCCCACTGATTTTGGATGGTTGATTCTATGTGGACAACCAACAACTCCATAGATCAATAAGGAATCATGGTATTTCATCTAAAAGCATGGATCCATCCCCTAGAAGTGTGGGATTAATACCACTGGTTCGTGAGAGGAAGTGCATCAGACTCTGTCTAATGGGGAAAATATCATGAGGCAGGAGCCTATGCATAGGACCATTATGGATAAATTTCTTTGGGATACCAACTAAGGGACCCCTTACAAAGGGGATTTTTTTGTTTTTCCTTTCTTTGGAAACATTGGTGCCCCCTTGATGGCCACTTTGAACATTCCTGGTTTGATTCTATGACTATTGGTTTAGTTTTTGACCACTTTTAATGTCTAGAATGCTCCTAATGATTCTCAGATAAGAACCTTATGTTATGTGCATCATGTTTATTTTGATTATTTATCTTCTTTGTCATTAAAATATACTCCTCCTTTAGCCTCATATTGTGAAAATCTAACTACTAGTAACTATAAGTCTAGAAGGAATAAAACAAGGAAGAAGAAGAAGAAGAAGAAAACACAAAGGGAAAATCCACCAACCTATTTAAGTCATGTTGGAGACATGAAAACATTGATTGCAATCATGATAGGAGTAAGAAACCAAAATATGCAATTCATGTTAAGAGAAATTGTCTAATCACTACAAGTCATACTGGAGATCAACAACCAACCACTGCAAGTCATGTTGGCGGAGAAAACCCAACCACCACGATTCATGTTGGGGGTGTGAATCCAATCACTGGAATTCATACTGGAGATAATAAACCAACCTATATCATTCATGTTGGGGGAAACAAGCTAGTCACTGTAAGTCATACTTGTGATAAGAAACTAGCCACTGCAAGTCATATTGGAGGAAAGATACCAACCAATGAAAGTCATGTTGAGGGAATTGATATTGCTGAGAAATGTATATGAATGGGATGAATATACTAAGTTTCCTTGTAAAATTTTCAAGGGAGATCACCTTATTCATCTGTGCCCTCATATTCCATAGGTACAAAGAGTGTTGTCCATTTATGAAGGCGCTTCTAATCCTAAGTCACCTTCAATTTCACAACAACATATTCAACCATTGTTTAACGACGTGGTCAAGACGATGCAATTTTCAGTAGATACCACTATTCTTTGAGAGGTTGATGTGTATACTGACCATGTTGTTTTTCAATCTATTCAACCAATGAAAAATGAAATGGTCGAGCCGATGCAATCTTCGGTCGATCCCACAATTCTCTTGGAGAGTGATGAGACTACCAAAGTCGTCAAGATGATGCAATCTTTGGTCGATCCTACTCTTGTTTTGAAGAATGATGTGTCTATCGAACATGTCTTCCACATTTCTAGTTTGGAACCTTCTAAACAAGGGGTCATTCCACTCATTTTGATCATAATCCCTCCAACTATTCGGATGTTTTTCTTTCATTGGAAATATCTTGTTGAGCCTCGCCTTCCTTCTTCTGCGCCTTTCCAAATAAGGGTCTAATTTAATTCAATAAATATTTACCGATGTATTGTAGATGAAGGAGCCTCTGCAATCATTTTATCCTCCTCTTCTTGTAACGCTTTGGGTTCTCTCGATCTTGTGTCAACTACTAGTGAGCTATTGGATTTTGATAGAAGACCTAGTGAATATTTGGGAATTATTCCTTAGTTTACTATCACGTTAGGTGGGAATACTTCCTGATTCAATATGATAGTGGTTCAAGGCCTACCAAACTTTAATATGCTTCTAGGGAATGATTATGTATATGCTATGAATGTTGTGGTGTCTACGCTCTTTTAGGTGATGCATTTTCATCACAATGAAAGAATTGTCAATATTGATCATCTTGCATCTGATAATCACCACCTTGATTTGATTTTAGCTCAAGCCACCCATTTGTATGTTCCTATTATTCGAGTGGAATCTACCCCACCACAAGTGAATTATGTGGCATCATATCATTGGTGTTCAATTGCTTCTAAGATGGAGCCTTTAAATTCATTTTTTCCTTTTCGAGAAAAGGTCTTGACAATTGCTCAAGAGATTTATCCAATGGGGGAAAAAAAACTCTTGCTTCCTTCTATTGCTCTGAGGGACTATGATTTTATTCTTGAGTCTAACATCACTATTTTTTAATTTTCATACCTTGTTACTTGTGTCAAGTATTCATTGATCAAACCTTATATACCTGATTAGAATCTCCATCATCATATGGAATATGATTATTTCACTTCACCCATCTGGGATATCAATCCTCCTAGTTCACATGATTTCTTGAATGTTGAATTTCCTTCAGAGGAATCTATCCTTGAAGCCATGACTACAAATAGTAGACTATGGGAAGACATGCATCATAGATTGTTATTTCTTCCCAAGCTAGAGAATTTACAGGTTGACTACCAAATAAATCTTTGGCCTAAGCCTAACAATGGACTACACCTAAAGAATTACTATGCATAAGTTGCAAGGCTATGCAATGCTTTGTACCATATTGTAATTTTAAGGTTGGTTGTTTTCAAGTTTTGTATTCTAGAGCAGAAGTTGTTTCTAGAGGTTTATGTATTGGATGTATTAACTTATATATGAGTGTTGTTTGTCATACATACAGGACTTTGGAGACAATTCTATTTGGAATTTTTTCATATCGACCCATTATGATAGGTAATGATCTTGAAACTGGCATATAAATTATATTTTTCTCTCCTTGGATTTTCCATTATCAATTTATTATTTAATTTTGCCTTAGGTTCGACCTCGCCCAGTTGCAACATGAAGCCTTCCTCACTATTAAAAGTGTCCTAATTTGAGTGATAAATCCAACCATTTATGGGTTCCCTATCTAGAACCCTATTTTTCATTTGGTGCCCATGTTGAACTATTTTCACATGCTCAGGAGCCCTCTTAATCCCACCATGACTATATGATGAAGCCTCATGTCTTCTTCTAAATACTTTTTTGGCCTTCCTAGGTTGGGATACCATTGTTGAGTTGTACTATTGCATTCCATTTTCCCACTTGCACTTTTGAGCCTAATGTTATCTTCAACTTGTTGTTTTGTGGCTTGCAACTTTTGAATTCTCTTCAATCTTAATCCTTTGTAACTTGACATCCTTATCCATGGAGGAAACATCCTTGTGAGTGTTCAAATCCTTCATGTGTTCCTTACATTGAGAATAGGTATGTTCCATATTCTTGTAACTAGTTTTATTTCCCAATGGAATTCGTGTCCGCCATTCTATTCTAGAATTATTTAATTATTTTTCAAGCTTTAATAATATGAAAAATAAAAATAAAAAATATGTTGAAAAAGAGGGGGAAGGGAAAGAATCGAATTCTCTATTTATAATTGGTAGCAGTTCTTAGTTATGTCACCCTTAAAAAAAGCATTAGTTTTGACTCGTTGTCTTAACAAATTGGGTTTCTAGTATGGTCGTACGAAGTTGAAACCTGATTATTGAGTATTTTCTCCTCTGAATGGTTACTCTTCCAATAACTATGGAGGGTGTTTTTATGCATCATGTGTTGTAGACTTATATCATTGTTCATTATTGAGTCAATGTTTCCCAAGGAAATTTTGTGTCTTGTCTATGTTCAAGGGAAGTTTTAACATGTATCATCCATTCATCATACTTTATAAATTATCATGTTGGTCTTCTCAGTTGTCAAGTAACTCTTAGTATCAACAAGTATATATGTCATATACACGTTCTAGTGTGGAAGGTTTTCATCAAATTCTTTCTAACGAGTCATCTCTTATCGACTATGACACATTTCTCTAAGATTTTAACATAGAGTGTCACCCTGAGCCTATTTTCATCATTGATATGTTACATTGCACTTAGCAGATGACATTTTAACAGTGGTCACTCAATAAGTGGTTTCCCATGTGTTTGACGTCATGACCTCTAGTCACACTTTGGGATTTGTGCAGTACCTTGGATTCCATTTTCATCATTGGTGGAAGTCCTCGCCTCTCTTATTGGTTTTCATTATCAGACATAGCTCCGAGAGTCTCTTCCATGTACTATTCAATCTAGTGAATGTGAGAGACATGCACAGTGGTGTGTCCTTCCATATTTTCATCCAATACCTTTAGAGTCATTTTCATTTTATTTCCTCATGTTGGATGATGGGAGATTCTTTAATTACCTCCTTCTAGCATATATCTTCCCATCGAATTCAACTCATTTTCTCTAGGATTGATATCTAGAGTATTTATAGTACCTTGGAGCTTGCAATCATTAGTGGCATGTTTCCTCACTATTGACAATGGAAATTTATCGATGTCTCTTAATTGATATATTCTACAAGTGTTCGACGTCAACTTCATTTATTCACACCTGTTAGAATGTACTAGGTACCTTGATACCCATTATCATTACTGTTTGGTTGTCTCACATTTGTTAACATTATACATCAATGAATGATAATCAGACATTTTCTCTCATGTTTGAAATCAAATCATCTATTCACATGGTGAATAATTGTACATTTGGAGAGTTTGTTTAGAACACCTCAAGTCTATAGTACCATCACTTATTTTATGTTATTTTCCAACTTGTGTAGGCCAATACCACTCACATAAATGACATTGGTACTTATGGAGGATCAATTTAATCATTTCATTGATTATAGTTATCTTCTTGTTATATATTGAGACAAATCCACTATGTATCTTGTCATGGATATGGTCTACTTTGACATGGATCCATTGTGTATTCATTTTTTTCATGGCCATGATCACTACTTAAATAAACTTCATAGATCATAAATGTACTTGATTTGGTGGCCATGTTTTTATACACCTAAGCATGTGTATGCCCGCCTCAAAAACAGAGTTATATCTTACTTTATTTATGTGGCAGGTACCATTCTAGTCCACTATTTTGGTCAATTATTCCTGGGCCTATTGCACAAAATTGAAAGTAGTCAGCGCTCTCCGGTGTATCGTGACAAGGGACTAATCACCTCTCATGGATCGTTGAAATTCGGTGGTGGTGAGTTTACCAATTACCTGTAGGTTTTGGTGTAACGACAACCATACTACCAACAATTGGTATCAGAGCGAGTTCCTTCAAAACACGGTTTAAACACTAGAAGGTAGATCCTGAAGAAATGGGTGGACAAATGGCTCTCTCCGCAATTGAAGATCCCTTATTTGAAATAACGGATTATTCTTCATGGAGAGAAAATATGAAACAGTATTTGAAGTCAAGAGGATATGAATTTTGGAATTCAGTAGTAAGCAATCCTTGGGATTTAACTACATCAAAGAACCTATCAAAGATTACAGTCCAAAGAAGAACAAGGAATAAAAATGAAGTGGCATTGAAGATTCTTCTCAATGGATTATCAGATGCAGTCAAGGTAAGCATAGGACTATGCACATCCGCCAAGGACTTATGGCTGAAGTTAGAAAAGATGTATCAAATCAAAAGTAAAGACACAGAAGACATTCCAATCAAGGATGAAGATGAAGACTCAGCCATCAATAAAGGTAAATAATCTCCACAATATTTCGATTGCAATAATGTTGATATTGAATCCTCCCCTACAAGTGGAGAACAAGACTCAGATACAATAAAAGAATGTTCTGTTAACATTTATCTCATGGAAGAAGTAAAAGAATAACTATCAAAGGCCAAACAAAAGGCTGATTGGAGTCTCTGTGAATATTGTTATGACCATAATGAATCAGACCATAGCTATCTCCATGACTACACTAAATAATTTCTTGAAAAAAATCAAAACCATGTCTTGGAAATAAAGGAAATGCTCAAGAACAATGAAAAGATAATATATGAGCAGGACAATCAGTTAGAATATAAAGAAGAGGAGATCGAGAAATTGAAGAAAGAAATCAGTCAAGTAAAAGAAAATAAGAAGGAAGATGATGGGCTTAGCAATCAAAGGCATATCCTGGAAATAAAAGAAAAGCTCAAAGATAATGAAGAAATAAGATCTGAGCAAAAGATTCAGTTAGAAAACAAACAAGAAGAGATCAAAATATTGAAAACAAAATTTGTTGATCTAACAAAAGAAAAGGAAGAGGAAATCGAGAGACTAAAAAATGAAATCAGTCAAACAAAGGAAGAGGATATTGAGAGACTGAAAAACAAAATCAGTCAAGCAAAAGAAGAAAAGAAGGAAGATGATGAACCAAGAAAAATCCTTGCATATATGAAAGAACTATGGGAAAGTTATGTCAAACTTAAAATCCATCCTGAAGAAGCCAAAAGAAGGGAGGAGGTAGTGAGGAACTAGTTGGACAAATAGGAAGAATCCTGTCATGAGATGGAAGAAGTTGTTAATCTTAGAAAGAAGGTTGAGAAGTCAAACACCCAAATAAAGTTCTTGAACAACTCCATGACCCTGGATGAGATCTTGGATAGTCAAATATCACCAAAAGACAAATCCGGTCTTGGATACAACAAGGAAGAAATTAGTACTCCTAAGAAACCTGATGCAGGTCCTTCATTTGTAAAAGGTGAAAACAGGTCTAACACAAGTCCTTCATTTGTAAAGAATGAAGATAGGTCTAACACAGCTCCTTCAATTGTAAAGGATGAAGACAGGTCTAACACAACTCCTTCACTTGCAAAAAGTGAAAGAAGATATGACTCAGATTCTTCACATTCAAGAAATAAAAGAAACACTACAAAATTTAGAAGATCAGATCAAGGAAGGTACCCAGGATCTTCTCATACACCTCAATGAAATTTCAGAAGAGAGAAACCTTCATGAATGAATCAAAGAAGGTATGAGAGTGTTTTTAATGGTTATTGTTTTTCTTGTAATGAATATGGTCATAAATCCTTGGATTGTAGGCATCATGGAAGAAAACAAGTTGGTAGGTTCAACAACAGTATAAGATGTTGGAACTGCAATCATGTTGGACATATTGTTGCACATTCTTACACTATGATATGCTATAGTTGTGGTGGATATGGCCACAAAGCTTATAACTATTGGAACTCAAGAAAACATTCAATGAGAAATGTGTCATACAATACGACAAAAGGAGTAAATGAAACATGGAAGAAAAATGAAGTTGCAGTAATAGATGATCAGAGAACAAAGCTCAAGAAACCATCACTCTCACAGATGTGGATAGAAAATAATGAACAGGTGAATAGGAGTAAAATTGATTGTTGCAAAAAGAATGTCAGTCATGTTACAAGTATAGTATAAACCTTCTTAGAAAAATTTAGAGAAATGTACAGTAAAGAAGAATCTTGGATGAAGATGGATACATCTGGTTAGAGATCGATGAGAATCATGGGAAAATCCAAGAGTTGTTTGAATAAGATGAGCTACAATTGCGCATTGTTCTAGTAGGACAGTGACATCCACAGAAGCAACATTATGATGTACAAAATGAGGTACATGACATCCTGTAGAGATAACAAGAGGAGAAACTTTGTCAAGAAAAACTACCCTTTTAGAAACAAAGGGGAGAACAGCCAATAAAAACGCAAGGAAAGTTTTGGTTAGCAAATAAGAAAGTAATTAGATTAAGTTTTGAAAAGACTCGATCACTACAAATGGTATCAGAGCTAGAGGTTACGACTTCGATACACACTCATAATGCACTGAGGGGGAGATTGTTGCACGAAATTGCAAGTCGCCAGTGCTCCTCGGTGTATCATGACAAGGGACTAGAAGATTTCTATTGGAAGGTATTTTCTGGTAGTTACAATAATGTTCCAACAGAAATCTAATAGTAGTTCATGACTATCTGGTAGTTACAATAATGTTCATTTTTTTCTACTCTAGGATTGGGTTTGTTGTCTCTTCATTTACATTATGTTGTGATCCTGACAGTTATGTTGTGATATCGACCCTTGTCATAGCATAGAAAATTTTGTAACACAAATTCTTTGCATAAATGATTAAATTTGTCAAAGGGTTATTACTCTGTTAAAAACATTTCCAACATCAAAAGGATAACTTTCAAGCTCCCTAAATCCCTTTCGCATGCTAAATATTGGTTGGAAATTTATTGGGAGAGACAAAGTGGAGATGAGTATACAACATTTAGGACTGAACCCACTTGGGAATCCTTTTTTATTCCCTCGAGGAGGATTTATACCATGTTGGAAACTATGATGATGAATAGATGATATGGGAAACTCTACATCAAGAAATATATCAAAAAATGTCAAAGTACACCAATATATTGCATACCTTGTACTCAAAGATGGGTATCATGGACTCTTAGTGACACCTACTTTTGAAGTATCACAGTGGCCTACATAAGTACATCCACAAAAATATGGATTTCTTGGACATCTCCTCACTTGCAGCCACTTATCGATATGCTGTAAAAATCAATTAGAGGAATAAGTGAGTGTTTTTATTTACAAATCCTCCACAAGAGAATCTTGATAAAGGTGTGCCTAGCTCTCAAAAAAAAGGATAGAACAAGCCGCATGCAAACAAGAGTAATGGGAAGTCGAATAAGGACACTAGAAAGGGTAAGTGACAGTTGGAGGGTGAAAGGTTGAGTGGGTGGATAAAGTGGATGTTGTGCATTATTTTTCATTTTCTCCCAGCTACACTCACTTTTCCCTGTTCAATGCATTGGGTGCACCTGTCCATGAATGATACCATGAATCTTGAAGACTCAATCCTTTCATTTAGTTCAAAAGAAAACATCTTCTTCTGTATTTGTGGCAGCTTCTCTTGGATATTGTTCACTTCTTGGACTATTACCTGATATTGTGAACTTGGATTAACCAACCATTCATTGATTTTAAGTAAATCAATATGTATCATCTCTTGGATGGTCGCCTGAGTGCTTTCCATGTTCTTTCTGGAGCTTTGCTAGTTCATTTCTATTTCGATCTTCTCCAAGACCTCTGAGAAATTATTCCCTTTGAAATGAATCAAATTTTTATTTATTGAAGATAATGCCTCTAAACAAGCCTATTTTACAACTCTGGAAAGTTTCTTTCCTTCTTCCAGATTTGTTTCCTGGGATTTTAGGGCTATTTTTCCTCTTACTTGTTCAGAATGAGAGAGAAGGGTAATACTATGGGCATTATATTTCTGCTTCCATATGATAACCTCTTGAAACTTAGACCAGTCTACATAGGCCTCTTTTTCCTTGACATATATATCTTTTAAAGAAAGGTCTACTACCTGAGAGAATTTATGACTAACATCTACTTTTTGATAGAGTTCTTGTTGGGCAATTTCTAGCCTCTCATTTATTTTTGATGCTTGTGTTTTGAGCAAGAAATGTATATCATTACATTCTCCGTTAGGGTCAATCTAGACTGCAGTTTCTCAATCAAATTGTCACACTGAGTGATCAATCCTTTGCTAGTTTGTGAAATCTAGTAGAGCATCTCAAGGTTATCCTGTAACTGCCTAATTTGATGTTGATGACTAGCCCTGATTTTCTCAATGTCTTGGTCCATCCTACTTCTAACAATATGTTATATATTATACATCTCATTTTGTAATTTTTCTACCAAGAGGCATTACTGTCGCAATTGTTTGGTTAAATTTTCCACTGACCATTTATTGGCAGTGTAAAAATCCCTTAATGAACCTACAACTTCTTTCTCAAACTCTGGTCCATCATGGTCTTTCCCATCATACACCAATCTTTTCCTTTTAGTGATAACTCCATCCTTTTGGTGAGATTCTTTGTTCACGATAGATTTTCATTTATTGTTGAAAAAGAAATCTTAGGGAGGCATCTCTTCAGGAAAGATAGGAGTAAGATCACCTACAAAAGTGAGTTTGGGACTAGGATTTCCAAAGCTAGTCTGTAAAGGGGTTAATGATGTAATAGGAGACATAATTTTTGTGGGAGGTTCTTGTCCTATTGTATTCGGAGTGCCAATAGGAGTAGTTGGTGTTGAATGAGGGACAACTTGTCCCAAATTCATGAAGGCTTCGAACCGAGATAATACTTGTGGATCATTCAGTCTTGACAGTGACGCTCTTATTTTGTGAAATAACACTTCTGGTATTTTTGGGACATCCTCAACTTTTTTCTTAGCAGAGAAACTTGGATTAGATCCTGTAGGTCTAGATTCCTATGAAGGAGGCATGGGTTTTGACTCTCCTTGCAATATCTTTGGTAAACTATTTTGTTTGTGTTTTTGAAATATGATCAAACCATCTTGTTGGTCAGGAGGAAGAGTCTAGAATTTGCTTCGAACTTCCTCATAATATCTAACTCCCCTGAACATTTCATCATAAGGAGAATTCCCATGGATGTATTGCTTCATGTTAAACTGAGCCAAATGATTTTCCACTATCCTATGTGGATCATGCTTCTTGAATTCAATGTCAACTAATTTGACATCCTCCAGGGTTGTGGCCTCGACTTTAGAGTGACCGAAATATAACAATGTGAACATGCCAAATTGATTATGAAAAGTTGGCCAAACCATTTTCTAAGATGCTTTCAACTCCAAGTTGTTGATACCTCCTACTACTATTTGGTATGCCACTTCTCTGCACACCATCCTATTGGGTGAAAACTGTGGAAGTTCATAAGGAAAAATGAAACAACCAAATACTTTGATATAGGAGAAGTTCTCCTCAATGACCCAGTCTACAAGTGTGCATAAGTTCCCCATAATCCTTTCTGAAATTCGGGGTGGTGGGTGACCATAAATAGCTATATGAACATGCGCTACAATGTTGTGATAGATTTTGTAAAAGAAATCTTTGGCATTCTCCTCCCATAATTTGGAGTGGTAGAAATGAATTGGATCAGAACTAGCCAGGGTACAACTCCAGTTCATCAGGGGAAAAGGGGTCATGAAACAAATGGAATCCATAACATATGATGACATGTAAAAAGAAGCAGGTTGCCCTTTTTATTTTTTTTTATTTATGCTCAGATATTTCCTTGGCCAAATTATCAGATAAAATTTATCCCAATTGAAGGTATAACCCTCGTCTACCTGATTCATGATGAGTACCCACTCAACTAAGAAATGTGTAGGGTTATTCTTCCCAAATAGGCAACAAAGAATCATTTCTACATACAAAATATGAGCATCTAAATATTTTATGGCATACATACCATGAGAATCGAATCTGAACTCTTTCGGATGTCCCCACAAAGTCTTGACTATATCATGACCATTTCTAGCGTATTAGGTGCATTCCTTGTTCTCAAACTTTAGAAGAAATGTGGCATTGTGAGTGTATTTAGGGGTAGAGGAAATTTTGTACATTACTTGTAGGTGCTCTAGTCGGAAAGCGTCGATGGAAACCTGCTGGTGGTTGATGATGCTCCTGGTTTGGATGTTGACATGTTCTAAAGGCCAACTTATCATATTGTTATAGGGTATGATTCTTGGTCATGAATCAATCTTATGAAGTTTTGACTGTACTACATGTCTAATATTAGATGTAAAGGACTCATCGTCTTCTTTGGTAGAGTCATATGGACAATTAATGATCTCATGCTCTAAGACATCAAAAACTTGCTTCTAAGTTTTAATGGCATCTGCAACTCACAGAGTTGTGTCTGATAGAACATCTCTATTTGGATTTAAATCATCACCTGATGTGTCAAGATTCTTTGAATCTTTTCATGGTGCCACAATCCTTAAGGAAATAGAATTAGCCTACCTATGACAAGAGAAGTCTGTAAGCTCTACAATGAATAAAAAACTGCTAATTGCGAATGGTAAAAACGATTTTGAAATTCGAAGTGCTTTATTCAAAAAGTCTATCGATCTTCATATAGTTCCACTGACTTAGAATTTATTAAACTTAATGGAATTCATTGCATAGTGATTCACAATCTTTATTTGAAATCATTAACCTTAAACAATCATATATTTCATTAATACTTTGACGATTCGCATTCAGAAGTTTTGGATGTGACAGGGTGGAAATCTCTCGAAGTTTGAATTCGCAGAGGATTTACTCTCTGGGTAATCACTTTTATGTCTTAATTAATCATGTTTAAAACATAGTATCAACTTTAAGTATTTCAGAAGTTCGGAATTCATAATTTGTGAATAAGCACAAGGGAAATTTTTCGAAATACGAAACTGCAGAGTGATTAATTAACACTTAATCATGACTAAATAAATCTGCTAACCATTTTATTAATTACTTTAAAAAAAAATTTACTTTTTTTAATCACTTTACTTCAACGCTTTGATAATCTGGGGATTGTGAAATCAAAAACTCCCGAAGACCGATCTCTCAGAGTGACGTGGCATATATGATGTCATTCTGATGACATGTCAAGAAAAGAAAGGTGCCACATGTCACTTGAAAACGTGCGAATCATCTGACATAAATGTCAAAAATATGTTTCACATGTCAACCCAAGAAAGGATTTTTGAAGGGCACATGTCCTATGACTCGTGTCTGTAAGTCCTTTCAAAAAAGTCAAAGGTGGCTATCTTCGAGACTTCGGAGTTTCATGGTTTTCGTTGTTTATTATTGTTGGAATACCCGAAGCACGAAGCTCCGAAGCGACTGTTAGAGGCTTTCCTTTAAAACTCAGGTGGTTTCAAAACTTCGGAGAACATTAGGATCATTCGATCAAAATAGAGATACTTATTGACGATAGATGTCATAAGCACCTTATTGATAAATAACAAGCCATGGCTTTATTTTAATTTTAAAAGGATGCTTTCTAAGTTTTTTTTCGGGGGGGAGGGGGGTAAAATTTATTTTTAAGAGGTGAAATATATAAAGCTCAAAAGTTCAAAATTATGTGTGTTCTAACATGATCCTCATGAAGGGTAGTGCCTCTTCCATTCATAGATGTAGGTGAAGAGGAATCCACTACATTTCATTGTTGATAGCAGTAGCCAAAGGAACTTGATCTCAACCTAGGTTATCAAGAGATTGAATTTTTTGATAACACCACACCCCCAACCATACACCATCAGTTGGTTGAGTCAGGGACAATAACTTTGTGCCAAATAAAAATACCACTTGTCCTATGACATCAAGTATTTTAAAGATGAATTACTACGTGATGTTTCCATACTTGAAGTTTTTGATGTTCTTTTAGGACAACCCTTTATGTGGAAATATCATGTTGTTTATGAATCTAGGCTTCATAGTTCCATTTTTACTTTGGAAGGCTATATCTAAAGGATACAAGAGGTATTCCCAACTACTACAGTCTCCTTAATCTCATCAAATAACTACTAAAAGGTGATCTCTTAGACCATAATTTTTTTCCTTCTCATGGTTTAGTCGGAAGGTGAGCAGAAAGTCACTACGACCAACACCGCCTCATCATGAGGACTCTATACATATCAGAAGCAGGTGCAAAATATCATAGAGGAATGCATGGATATATTTGATCCACTTTTGATGGTTCCTCTGCACTACCATGTTAAACATTCAATTTACTTGATACCTCATGCTCCTTTACCTAATGGACCAATATACAGATTCTTTCTTCTAGAGAATAAGGAAGTAAAATGTCAAATCCATGAATTCATCCAAGAGAGACACATTTGACCAAAATAATCACCTTGTCAGATCGAAATTGTATAGGTGCATAAGAATAGGACATGGAAACTCTATATTAATTACACAACCCTAAACAAAATCACTATTAAGAACATATACTCGATCACATGTATTGATGATATTATTCATTAGATTAAGGGTTTCAAGTGTCAATTTATTTAGAAATATTGAACTGAATTCAGTATACCACTAAGTCTCGATTGAACAAATTGATGTAGGGAATATTGTTGGACACACCGACTACACTGAGAGGGTGTGTGAACAATGTAGGGCTCTTTTTCCCAAAAATCCTTAGTTAACAATCACCATTAACGCATTACTCATTGATTTCATTTATAACCAGTTAAATGTCAACACATATCAACAACATATATCAGCAATATATCATCAAGTCATCACCACAAGGAACACAAAGAACACAAGATGTATGTACAATTTTCTTTTTATTACGGACTACAATCCTTGGAGTTTTTCAATAACAATTGAATAGAGTACAACTCTACAAGAGAACCAGATCTATAATGCAAGACTCATCTTACACCCTCAGCAACAACTGAGATGAGGCAAAAATCCTCAAAAGATATCAATCTGTACCATAAACAAGTGCATCAACCATGCACCAACCTGTGCCAAACAACCAGTAATCAACCTCTACCATAAACAAGTGCATCCAACCATTTACCAAGTATATACCAATGATGTGTCAACTACTCATCAACGATGACTCATCAATATGCACCAAAATCATCAGCTATACACCTCATGTATGTGCCAACTCATCAACTGCTTGTCTCAACCATGACTAGTTTTGGATTAGTCAACAACCCTAACTTGAAATAATCATAACTTTGTACCTGTAATGAATAAATATCTGAAACTGATACAAAATGTTCTTCATTTTGTTTTATGCAATTCCTCCAGGTTTCACTACTTGGAACCTCTCAGAAAAGGAGTTATAGAAAAAATGGCATACCCTCTTGAATGCTTTCTTATTCTAGAAAGAGACCTTGTAGAGCATGCCCTGAAGGGAATATTTGTTGAATAAATATGAAACTATTACATAGCATAATACAGACAGTAATCTAACCAACACAATTTGGCTCTCTGAATTTGTATCTGTTTTGAAGCATTTATGACATTTTTACCCGAAACACCTGTTTTAGACTAGTTTCAAGACTAGCCACAAACCCTATTTTCCACGGAGTGTATCTCCAAAAATATAATGAACCGCAAGATGAATTTTTTACCATGGATACTTGGATATGTTTCCTCAATGGAATATCAATCTCACAGTTTGAATCATTATAGAAAAAAAATATTTCAAAAATGGTGAGACCTGTAAATAACATACCTAAGAAAGCATCATGAAAAGAAATTATCCTCCCTTGAATTCTGGCCCTATTTTATTCACCTTCCCTCTGAAATTTGGCTTAGATATCCTTTTGTTACCTTAGTCACCAAAATATCTTCAATATGCTAAAGTTTTCCACACCAAAAATTCTCAAGAAGCTCTCACAAGAAGCTCTCCATCAATACTCCAAAAGATATTCTCACAAGAAGCTCTCCATTGATCCACAAAAAAGATGATCTACAAGAGACCATTGCTATATTATTTATACTTTCATCCTCTAGGTCACTTAACCCATTTTAGGTCACTTAACCTATTTTCCTTATTTTAGGGTTAACCACTTTCCATAAATAGAAAGTTCTCCAATACTTTATCATTTAAATATTCTTTCTTTATTTTGTCACCTTACTTTATCATTTCTTGATTGTGTCACTTCTCTTTATTATTTAAATAATCCACCTTGACTTTGTCACTTTACTTTATCATTTAAATAATGATTTCTTCTTTTAGGTCACTTTGACTTCCTTGACCTTGGGGACTTCAAGCCTTCATGTGGGGGTCCTTCATCTTCGTAAGGCCATAACTCTCAAACCATGAGGAGTTATGTGACATTCCACATACCACCGAAAATGGCATGATAAGCACTATCCATCTAGGATAGTTTCACCAACAATTTTCTTGATCTTCATCTCATTATTCCACATACAAGCATGGGTCCTCCAACCACTCTTCTAGGATAACTCAATCCACAAAGCATCTTCCCATGAGGGCTTTCACCATAAGGGGACCACTTTGGAGTTCATCCATTTTTTCACTTTATCAATCATGACAAGACAATAGTGAGAGCATGGGTCCTCCAACCATACTTCTAGGATAACTCAATCTGCAAAGCGTCTTCCCGTGAGGGCTTTCACCATATGGGGACCACTTTGGAGTTCATCCATTTGTGCACCTTATCAATCATTATAAGACAATAATGAATCATCTATACATTTTTCCAACAATGCATCATATACCAATGAAACCACGTCGATCCATGTTCATCATGTATCAATGGCAACTCATTGATCCATCTTCATCATATCAATGACAACTCATTGATCGATATTCATCTATGCATTCTCATCAAGGACAATACATATTACATTACACCAGTCATCAATCAATCAATCCTTTGGAATCAATCAATCACTTGACATCAATCATTCAAACCATTGGAATCAATGACAACATGATGCAACAAATATTGCCTTCAAGTCTAAAGAAGTATTTTTGAGTGTTTGGTCATGCATTTTGTCTTGACTAATGTTATGACCACATTCATCAGGATGATGGATGACATCTTGTGACCATTAAAAAACTCTTTTTCAATCATATATTTGGATGGCATCATCATATTTAGAAGAAATTGGGAAGAATATTTGTAGCACATGCAACAGATCCTGAGCACTCTACGGAAACACAAGTCAGATGTCAATATGGAGAAATTTTCATTTGGAATGAAAATAATTTAGTATATAGAATACATCGTGGATGAACATGGAATGCATGTAGACCCAACCAAGATCCAAGTCATTCACAACTAGCTAACCTTGACGACTCTAACAAAATTCACATATTTTTGGGCCTTGCCAACTTCTACAATAGGTTCATGTTGGGGTTCTCTCATATTGGTTGGAACTTAAGCCAAGTGAACAAGGGTGAAGATAAATCCAATTTTTCTTGGTCTGAGTCACAATAGAAATATTTTGACGATCTAAAATGCCATCTCTTCTCAAAACTAATACTCACTATGCAACGATAATTTGAGATTGAGACATATGCCTCCAACTATGTTATCCATGTAGTCCTCACTCAGCGTGGACATGCAGTGGCCTATCGTAGCAAGAAACTCTCTAATACTATTCAAGAGTATCCCACTTATGATAAGGATATGTACTCCATTGTGTAGGCATTTCGAAAGTGGAATCATTATATTCCAGGAAAGGAAACAATTATCCACATTGATCACAAGCTTCTGCAATTCATGCAAACACAAATAAATTTATAGAATGACTACCATCAGAAGTTGTCCACATACTTGCAACAATTCCACTTGAAAATTAAGTACAAGAATGGAATCATAAACCATATCATAGACTACCTTATCCATTCCACGGTTGTGGCACTAACCATATTTCTTAACTCCTATGGGCATGAGACCTCCAGGTGGCCCCAATTATGTTATAGCGACTCTAACTTCACTACTAAATATTAGACACTGCGCATGGATAAACAAGTTCTAGACTTTCACTTCCATGGAACTTATGTGATATGTGGGGCATCTTTGTGTTCCTACAAGCGAGAATAAAAATATAATTTGGGAGGCACATTATAGTTGGGTGGCAGGGCACTTCAGTATGGAGAAGACAATATCATTACTTCGGAAGTATTTCTATTGGTCAAAAATCTAATATGTTGTAAGAAGGTATATCATATTATGTACATCATGTGCCATTACTAAACCTACCATTAATATGCAGGGACTATACGCTCCTCTACCTAACCCAAACAAGCCCTAGAAGTCAATCTCCATGGATTACATGTTATGTTTTCCCTCCACCAATAATGGTAATGATTGTGTCTTTGTGGTTGTCTAACACTTTTCTAAGATGGCCATTTTGGCATCGTGTAAGAAGAGTATCAATACTAAAGACACTGCTAAGATCTTCTTTTAGTGTGTTTGGATTCATTTTGTAATACCATAGACCATTATTTTATATAAGGAAAATAGTTTCCTCAGTACCTTCTAGTCCATCTTGTGGTTTCTAATGGACACTAAGCTAACCAAATGAATTTATTTCCACCCTCAAACATATGGAAAAATAGAAGTGGTAAATAATATGATTGTGCATATCATGTGCATGTACAACTCTAAGCATCCATGTACATGGCATGATATCGTTCCTTATGTTCAACATCGCTACAACAAATCCCTTCACATTTGTATTGGTCATAGCCCTTTTAAAATGTGCTCGGGTTTCCAACCATTGGCCTCTATTGATGTATCTCTTCCCATTGCATCTTCACACAAAGAATCCTCCCACACTCATACTGGGGTTCCAACCATTGGCCTCTGAATTTTCTTGGATAAAAATGCATTTTTATTAAATTTTAATTGGGAAAATGAAAGTGTTGCACAAACATTTTTGGTGGTTGGTCCACATTATTGGAAATTCCTTTGTATCCTATGTTCTAATGATCTTCTCTCTTCCCTGAGATGGATAATTAGGTCTTGGGCCTCCTTGAATTGTTTATTTAGCCACTTCATAGTTTTCTCACCCTCTTCAGGTGATGTATAAGGTTTTTCAATTGTTGTAGGTTGGATTTACACATCTTCACTCTTTTTCCTGGCTGAGGACCTTGTTACAGGAGCTGAAGGTTTGGATGAAACTGTAGTCTTGGGAATTTTTAAAACTTCCTTCTCCTTTGATATTTCATTTCTAGAATCTACCTTAATTTGTGGTGTATGTGCCTCATGAGCCTTCTGTTCCAACTTCCTTTTCAATTATTTACTCTCCTAGTAGAACTAAGCTATGAAATGTTGATCTTCTCTGAGTTGTTGTTGCATCTCCCTGAAATCTGAATAATTCTCCCCTGACTTCACATGTTCTTCATCCATCTCCTGAGATGCAACCTCAACAAAATATGTTTGTATTGCGGGTGTGGAAAGCCTTCTAGAAGCTGACCTTGAGATTGGTTTGTTGGGTGCATGTGTCTCTTTTGGATCATCAGTGAATTGTAGCCTCCTACCTCCCTTAAGAATTGGTTGGCTTGGTGATAGGACCTCAATCTCTTTTCCCTTTCCCTTTTCAACAACACTCCCCCCTTTTCCTCCTAAGCTATTAGAAGCCAGTATTTCAGCAGACAAAGGGGTATCTCCTTTGGGATCCAGGGGAATGTTTTTTGATGTCAAGAAGGAATCCTAGTCCCTGTTTAGTTTTCTTATCTCCTCGGCCACTAACAACTTTACCAAGGAGAATTGGAACATGCTACTCTTAAGTTGGTCAGCCCTGGCTTGGACTTTATCTTCCATTTTTCTTAAGCTTCTATACAGGTAAAAAGGTAAGTTAAGGGGGATTTTTCTTGTGAAATGCATGAGGAATCTTGTATGGTACTGGTACACCCTATCAAACCTACCCTCAAAAGTGAAATATCTTTGGATTACTCTCAACAACTTCTCATAAGGTTCCAAAACATACTCTCTGCGAATAGTGGCACCAATATTTTTCTTTCTATACTTAGGCTTGAGGAAATAAATAAAAAACATAGGCTCCACAGGCATACCTTTAAACCATTTCTCTCCATGTATCGGAATATCTATTGAAACTTTTATGGTCTCCTCTAATACTAGAAAGGTGACCTATGCAATGGTTTTCTTGACACCATTAAATTTCAAGGCGAACTTTTTTGTCAGCTGCACGTCATACCCCTGGATTCTTTCACAAAATATCATACACCCGGCCTACTCAAAAGAAACTTTATATGCAGGGTTTAAGTTTACCAAAGTCAAATATTGTGGCTCATACCTCAACACATTTCCTCCCCTGTACTTTTTTGTTTCCTGCATTGTCATGGCTCTGCTATTTTTTCTTTGCAAGGTAAACTTTCAAAACTATTAAAAGAAGATGGGTCTTCAAAACTTAGCAGACATGCTTGCGCATCAGTTTAGTAGGACTAGGTTTTCTTCTTGAAATAAGTGTAACAAGCTTTCGTTGTATGAGAGGAAAACTATTCAGGAGATAGGCTATCATAAACAACATGCTTAAATGGTTCTTTCATAGTGATACAAAGAATAAGGAATGCATAGAAAAAATCACAACAAGAGTCTTTGTGTAGCAAGGAATTCTAATAGATTTTGTGTAGCAAGGAGAGTCTACACAGGATATGTGTAGCGAGGGAATGGTTTGCGTAGCATAGGATTTTGAAGCTTGCTCAAGAGGTCATGGATTATACACAGGTCGAGGGTGCATGAAAATGGACAAAAAGGTGGCAAAGATGCATGTACAAGTGGATAACGAGACGACTTGAAAAGGAAAGTACTCATTTATAGATGATAGGACTTCACAATCCAATTCAAGTAACTCCCACAACAAATTTGAGCAGTGCGCACATGTTTTGGGCTTTCCAACGATACAAATGACATGAGACGTGATCATTGTCCCTTTTCTGACCTCGTCAGATGTGATGATGAACAATGATACCTTTGACATGATTTTCATCCCTAACCTATGACTCGACTTTGACACATAATTTCTCGTTTTGTGACATGATTTCAAACTAGGAAAAAAAGGACCTTTACAAATATTTCAAAATGATGGACTCTTATACCCCTTTGATTCCTTATTTTTCATGATGGCGTATTATGAAATAGACACAAAACCTTTTGACTCAGACCTATGACTTGACTCTCCTTTGACATGAACATTTCCCTTTATTTTGATCAATGACCCAAGGATCTTAAATCACCTCATGAAAAAAAACACACTCATTGTGACTCATTTAGGAATTCCTTGGTCTATCTAAGACCAAGGCATGACTATGAAAAATCATAAAAAACCTTTAGCCCTACACCAAAAAACAAAGGTGTTAACATTTGGCTCCGATGGGGATGTTATCCTCCCGATGAGTTAGAAAAGAACAACAAACCATGTGCCTGACCATTGGGATTTATTTAACTCCAAAAGACTCGAAAGTGATAAACAAATTGTCTGACAAGACTTATTTGACCTAATTTGACCAGACTCAGCAAAAACGTAGGGCCTTCACCTCGAGCTTCAATTCTTGTTTATTATTGTCTTTAACTACTAAATACACAAATGTTTATTTACAATGAAATTGTAATGGTCCCAACTGTTACGACACCAATACGACGTACGATAGGTAAAAATTATATATATATATATATATATATATATATATATATATATATATATATATATATATATATATATNCAACAACTCAACTTAACAACCTAATAACATAAACATGAAATCCTAGCACATTAGCTCATTACAAAGCTTGAAGTAATTACAACATTAATTATATAAGGATCATAACAACTAAGCTAATTCACTTCATCAATGGCCATCAAGGCGCAAAATCATCTGACAACCGACATGTACATAAGCCTTCATGGTGAGATAGACTTAATACGTCAAGCTACAACCAGAAGGAGGCTACAACCCCCAATGTTCTCCGGATACAAATGGAAGGTGGCTACAACCACCTGTCCTTGCCCCGTCCTACCACCCTGAAGTAGAAGTAGAATGATGGAACCACTATCACAATATCACTGTGAGATATACCGATGTAAACCTGTACCAATAAATCTTAACCATGCATCAACCATGCACCAACCGGTAATCAACCTGTACCATAAACAAGTGCATCCAACCATGTACCATGTACCAATCATGTGTCAACTACTCATCAACTATGACTCATCAATATGTACCAACATCATCAACTATACACCTCATGTATGTGCACCAACTCATCAACTACGTGTCTCAACCATTTACTCAACATGTACCACAACCAAAAGCCCTCATCAATTTCATCATCGATTTGTAGCTCTATAATAGACCTGGTGTATATGATCACATTCTTGCAAACCTTCCTTAACTTTAAAAACAAGAGACTAGCATTTTCATCAAACTTTTCTTTAGTCTCACATGCCTAGTTTTGCATTAGTCAACAACCCTAACTTGAAGTAATCATAAATTTGAACCTGTAATGTATAAATATCTAAAACGTATACACAATTTTCTTCAGTGTGTTTAATGCAATTCCTCCAAGTTTCACTACAGGGAACCTCTCATAAAAGGAGTTATAGAAAAAATGGCATACCTTGCTGAATTCTGAATTATTCTAGAGAGCAACCTTGTAGAGCATTGCCCGCACAACATATTTGATGAAATTATATGAAACTGTTACACAGAAAATGAAAAACGATACCCTAACCAACACAATTTGTCTCACTAAATTTGGATCTGTTATTAAGAAGTTATGATGTTTTTACCTGAAACACCTGATTTTGACTAGTTTCAGGACTAGCCACAAACCCTATTTTCCACGGAGTGTAACTCCCAAAATACAATGACCCACAAGCTAAATTTTTAACCAAGGATACTTGGATATGTTCTCTCACTTTCATAGAAATTGCAGGATCTGAATCATTATAGAAAACACATTATAGTGAAAATGGTGAGATGACCTATAAATAACATACCTTAGAAAGCACCATCAAAAGAATTTATCCTTCCTTGCATTTCGGCCTTCTTTTCTTTACTTTCCTAAGAATTTCGGCTTAGATATCCTTTGGTTACCTCGGACACCTATATATATTCAATATTCTCAAGTGTTATTCAAATGAGAGAGCCTTTCCTCTTATTTATACTCTCCAAGTAGCTTCCTTAAAAACATCTTCTAGGTCACTTGACCCACTTTCCTTATTTTAGGGTTGGGTCCACTTTTAATTTCTCCATTAAATTTATT
>ML783538.1:1150453-1182870 GCA_009831015.1 Picea engelmannii | reverse complement strand
CCTCATATGTCATCTAGAAGCCCCAAAAGGTCAAAGTAATCAAAATGGTTTAAGAGATTTTAAAAGGTAAATAATAAAGTGAAGTGATGAGTGTATTATAATTCAAAGTGAATACAAAATAAATTATTTCAATAATAAATTTAGTGGAGAAATTAAAAGTGTACCCAACCCTAAAATAAGGAAAGTGGGTCAAGTGACCTAGAAGATGTTTTTAAGGAAGCTACTTGGAGAGTATAAATAAGAGGAAAGACTCTCTCATTTGAATCACACTTGAGCATATTGAATATCTATATGTGTATGAGGTAACCAAAGGATATATAATCCTAAATTATGAGGAAATTGAATAAAAGAAGGCCGAAATGCAAGGAAGGATAAATTCTTTTGATGGTGCTTTCTAAGGTATGTTATTTACAGGTCATCTCACCATTTTCGCTATAATTTTTTTTATATAATGATTTAGATCTTGAAATTGCTATGAAAGTGAGAAAATATATCAAAGTATCTATGGTTAAAAATTCAGCTTGTGTGTCATTGTATTTTGGGAGTTACACTCTGTGGAAAGTAAGGTTTGTGGCCAGTCCAGAAACTAGTCAAAATGAGGTGTTTCGGGTAAAAACGTCATAACTTCTTCATAATAGATCCAAATTCAATGAGACCAAATGTGTTTGTTAGGGTACAGTATTTAGTATGTTTTTTAATAGTTTCAAATCATTTCATCAAATATTTTGTGTGGGGTACGCTATATAAGGTCGCTCTCTAGAATAAGTCAGAATTCAACAAGGTATGCCATTTTTTCTATAACTCATTTTCTAAGAGGTTCCAATTAGTGACACTTGGAGGAATTGTATTAATCACACTAAAGAAAATTTTGTATCAGTTTCATATCTTTATATATTACAGGTTCAAAGTTATGATTACTTCAAGTTAGGGTTGTTGACTAATCCAAATCTAGGCATGTGAAACTAAAGAAACGTTTGATGAAAATGTCAGTCTCTTGTTTTTAAAGTTAAGGAAGGTTTGCAGGAATGTGATCATATACACCAGGTCTATTACAGAGCTACAAATCAGATTTGGATGATGAAATTGATGAGGGATTTTGGTTGTGGTACATGTTGAGTACATGGTTGAGACAAGTAGTTGATGAGTTGGTGCACATACATGAGGTGTATAGTTTATGAGTTGGTGCACATACATGAGATGAATCAAATGCTTAAGATTGGATAATGGAGGAGAATTCACCTCAAATGAATTTATGGACTACTGTAGCAATCATGGAATAAAAAGGCAATTCTCTGTTGCTAGGACATCTCAACAGAATGGAGTTGTTGAAAGAAAGAACATGACAGTACAAGAAATGGCTCGAAAAATGATAATGGATTCAAAGTTGACAGATATTTTTTGGACATAGGCAGTGCATACAATAGTTCACATTCTAAACAGAGTAATGCTCAGAAACAACACTAATAAAACTCCCTACGAGCTATGGAAAGGAAGACCAACAAATGTGAAGCACTTCAAAGTTTTTGGAAGCAAATGCTACATCAAAAGAGAAGATGGAAGAATGAGAAAGTTTGATTCTCGTGTGGATAAAGGAATATTTGTTGGTTACTCAAGTACAAGGAAAGCATACAAGTGTTACAATCTAAGATTAAACAAAGTTGTGGAAAGCATCAACGTAACAATTGATGAAACAGGAGACCAGAATCAAGGAAAGAAGAAAACAAATCAATGGAACAAATTTTTGAAGAAGAAGATGAAAAAGAAGAAGAGGAAGATGAATATGAAGAGAATCCGACAGAAGTAGAAGAGCAAGTTCAACAAGTATCTCCAAAGACACCTAGCAAATGAGTACAGAAGAATCATCCTTCAGATCAGATTATTGGAAACAATGATGCAGGACTTGACACTAGAAGAAAAATACGTTCACCAGAACAAACACACCTAGCACTCTTATCTACAATTGAACCAAACTATTTTGAAGAAGCCAGCAAGGATGAATTTTGGAATAAGGCCATCGATGAAGAATTGGATCAAATAGAGAAAAATGACACTTGGGAATTGGTTCCAAGACCAAAGAATAAAAATGTGATCGACACAAAATGGGTTTTGAGGAATAAATTGAATGAAGATGGATAGGTTACAAGGAACAAAGCTAGATTGGTATGTAAAGGATATGCACAGATTGAAGGAATCGACTTTGAAGAGACATTTTCCCCAGTTGCCAGAATGGAAGCATCCCATTTGCTTTTACTTATGCATGCTCCAAAAATGTTAAAGTATATCAGATGGATGTAAAATCAGGCAGCACAATAATTTATTTAAATGTTGCATAATGAATGTTTATTAAAACACTGCAAAATAATTTAACAGTAAAGTCATGGCACTGGTATTAACTTGAGCGTTCACTGCCTACAGGAATAGAATCGTTGGTTGTCCCACTGGAAATCTGGCAGCAGGGAAGGGTTGCGTTAATTTGGGATCTCTTACAGCCCAAAAATCGTGGCAGTTCCCGAGGATTCATGGCAGCATCATATGTATTGAATAGGCAATAATTGCTAAGGGATTAACGAATTTGCAAGTGGTTATGGCGATTTGCGAGATGCAAAGAAGGAAATTGTCTGGGTAAAAATTTAAGACTATGGAACGTTTGATTTTTAACACAATGCAGGATGCTTACACCTCGTGCTAATAACCTGTCATTAAATGGTTGAATACTCAAATTTTCATAATTCTGATAATGCCAGGACTCCATAAGAGCACATGTCTGGGAAATACGGTTTTTAGGCTGGGCAAAAGAAAAAATTTAGAACGCCGGCTCCTTGTAAGCTCGCGCGTGAATTGACACAGATTTGAAGAGGGAAAAAAGTGCACAACCCTCAATGGTGGATACATAGGGTTACCCTCCAGGAGGTAGCGTTGACCAAGGCGTCATGTGTTTGAAGTGAATAACAGAGATAGGGACTGCGCAGTGGATAAGGGAGGAACACACCACCGGTAAAGTGAAGGCTCTTCTGGTGATGTATCAACCCATTACCAGATTAAGAAAATACAGTAATGAAACACTATTCCAGACAACTCCATAAGCGCTACAGAGTAAACACATCAAGATTACAACTGATAAGAACAATTCATCTGTGCTACAGGAATAAAATAAAAACATGTAATAAAGATATTTTCTGAGCAGATCGATGTGCTACAGGTAAGGGAGAATACATGTAAACAAAAATGGAATGGATATTGGTTGTTGCGCTACCAGAATTGGAATATAGATAATTAAAACTACGGGTTAGTTCTTGTTGCGCTACAGGAATTAGAATTTACATGCAACAAACTAATCTGGACAGTTCTCTTTATAATAGAGACAATAACTAAAGTCTCTCTTGGGTGAATCACATTTCCATACAGTAAAAACAAAACACAGAGAAACTAACCCAAGATTTCACCCACATATCCAGAACCCAATACCTCATACCATCTGGATGTAAATCCACATACAAATCAACTAATTAAAATTGTGAAATTTAGACGTGTGTACCTTAAGTAGAGGCGAAGTTTCCATTGTTGTTGTCTGGGGCTCGTGCTCCATCCAACTCCTACTTTCCAACCGCTAAGACCTCACCAATACCTCATAACTTTACGCATACTTATTTGCACCATAAATTTATTTAATTAAATAATTTAACTTGACAATTTCCCTCACCCACCTAAAAGCATTCCTAAAAACGTTCATTGATGTTCGTTTTATTCCCTTACATTTCTTTAATGATTGATGCCTTTCTTAAAGCCTAGTTGAGTTCAAAATTAGAAAGTTCCAAATACTAGATTCCCTACTATGCTCCGCATTCCCCTTTTTCTTTAAGTTTTCCCCCTTTTTGGTCTAAGTTCTGAATTATCAATTTTGTACTTAGCCATCAATTAAACTTTTAAATATTTTAATCCTTCATTACAATTTTAATTTAATTATTTATGTTTGAAATTTCTTCATCCCCCCTTGGTTAAATGCCCTTTTAGTTTTTTTTTGTTCACATACCCTACTTAGACCTAGGCTTGGAAAAAAATTTTAAGGGAATTTATGATTATTAATCTTTACTCACGCAACATTCATTTTAAAGTTGACCAAGTCCTAAGGTGACATAGTTTTCTATGTACTAAGTTCAATAATTTACTAGTGTTAAAATTGCGACATGCCCTTCAATACGCACTACGTGATCCAAGGGTACCACTCACCTGCATTCATTTTTATTTACGCGACGTTCCCTTCAAGACGCACTACATGCTCCAAGGGTTCCACTCACCTTTTGACTGATTTTGGTAGACGTCAAACCCCAGGAGTCAATATTTCGTCAGGTGACCTTGTGGGACCCTGCCTTATTGTGAACCCATAAGGCCTTTAAGGAATAAGGACCCTACTTTATTGCGCGCTCCTTAGAATCATCGTGACCAACAATCACAGTCTGCCCTCACGACATCGTAGATCTATCGAACTAGGTAAAAGTTAACATATTGTTCGAGCCAGGATGAGAGTGGTAGTAGGATGTGGCAGGGTTACTGCCACACCTTTCCCTCAATGTCTCTGGTTGTCGTGCGTGACCTCTTTACTCCAAATGTGAGTCTGGTTGACAAGCTATCGTCATCCTGCATCCATCAACGAAACATGTCAGTGATGAAAATCAACATCATAATCTACTAGTCATATGTCACATATGCAATAACAAAAACAATCAAACCATAACAGTCCACCCCCTGACTCGATCTAGAGTCCAATGAGGTCCATCGATTCCCTCGGCATCCTTAATCAGTCTAGAGTCTTGCACACCTAGGAAAAACCAGTCAATAGCACATGTCGATATAAATATCATAAAACAGCCTATCATCAAATCCACAACATCATCATGATCCATAATCGATCATATAATGAATCGGATCACTTGCACACAAGTGTCCTCAAATAATAAGTCCAATCAGGTGTGCGCAAGAGCAGGATGTTACAGAGATGAACAAACCATAAAAATTTAAGTAAAATAGTGCTTGAGAAAACTACGATTTACACGCCCTCCACCAATGATGTCTCCATTTAGTTCTTGTAGTAGATAAGCATTATTCCCATGATAGGAAACAATTTTGTATGGTCCTAGTGAGTGGTAGTCAAACTTTACATGTTTACGCTTATGTTCATTTCTTGCATCCCATTTCAACACCAGATCATCTACCTTCAAATCATCCACCTTTGTATGTATGTCAAAAACCATTTTTATTTTGTCCTGATGCAATTGTGAGTTGTTGAACACTTGTTCTCTCATTTGTTACACATGGATAAATTGATTTATCCTTCTTTGAACATCATTTGGTTCATATTCTTGTTGTTGCGGCAACTTCATCACTGGAAGTCCTAAAGAAGTAGGGAAAACTGCATCTGCTCCATATACAATCTGAAAAGGTGATGTAGAAATAGACCTCTTGGTGGTGATCCTATCATCCATAATGCATAAATAAGTTTCTTGTGCCAAGCCTTCTTGTTTTCCTGTAAAATCTTCTTAATAATTCTTTTCAAGCTGTTGTTGGATGACTCAGCTAACCCATTTCCTTGTGGGTAATAAGTTGTGGAATGACCAAGGGTTATGTTGTGATCACTACAAAACTTTTCCATTCTATTGGACTTGAATGTTGTTGCATTATCAGTAATGATTTTGACTCGACAACCAAACATAGACATAATATTGCTTTCCAGAAATTGAATGATAACAACACTAGTAGTTTTCCTTGTTGGAATTGCTTCAATCCATTTGGTGAAGTAGTATGTGGCTGTCAATATCCCTATGTGTTGAGTTGAGGATGGTGGATGAATCTCCCCTATAAAATCAAGGCCCCGCTTCCTGAATGGTATTTCAACAAAAACAGGCTTCAAAGGAAAGGGCAACAATTTCCTTTTTCCATCAAAAATTTGGCAGTCATGATAGCTTGATACCTCCTTGTACACATCAAAGAATGTGCTAGGAAAATAAAACCCAGCTCTTAGTATTTTATGCAATGTGGTTTTCCAATAATGGTGACCCCCATAGTCACCTTCATGGAATTCTGTAATGGCCTGCTTCACTTCATCTTCTAATAAGCAACTAATAAAAATCCCCCCTAGGTCTTTCCAATACAAAGAACCATCAAGAATACAGAATTTGGCAGCTTTCAATTTCACAAATCTAACTTTTGTTTTACTGACTTCGGGAAGGGATTGTAAATTTCTCAGCACATAAACAATACCAACATACCATGGAGACTCAATAAATTTATGAGATACCTGAGGGATTGTTTCTTCATTTGAATTTTTTGACAGAGCTGTAATAAATTTTAATCTCAAGACATCATAATTTGACTATGTCATAAGCTTGGTAAGCCCTTGGCCTTTGATCAACTTTGTAGGCTTTATTTCCAAGTCATATTCTAACAAAAAAAAAATCCATTTTCCTCGTCTTCCTTCAAGATCATATTGAGTCAAAATGTCCTTTACTGCATTGCTAGGCACATAAGCAGTAACATGAGAATGCAAAATGTAAATTTTGAATTCTTTAAGGGCCTTTACCAATGCATATGCTTGTTTCTCCATTATCTCATACTTCATAGGGGAATCTCTTAAGGTCCTATTGTAGTAGGTTATGTTCCTTTCAAAATTATGTTCATCCTTCTACAACAAAACCCCAACAATAGTATGCTCTGATGCAAAAGAGAACAAGATGAAATCTTTTGCAAAATCTAGACTGGCCAATACTAGTGCCTTGGTCAATGCTACTTTAATATCCCCTAGCTTCAGGAGTCCACTTTATCTCACTGTCGTTTATGAGCATGTTAGTAATATGCTTTATGATTTTAGCCAGATTAGGGATAAACCTTCTCAAAAAATTTACTCTTCCAAGAAAAGATTGTACCTGGCTTTTTTCTCTTGGGTGTGTTAATATTCATAATTGCATCCACTCTGTTGGGATCTATCTTTATTCCTTATTTTGAAATGATATGACCAAGTAGTTTTCCCTCTTTCATTCCAAAGTTGGATTTTTTTGGATTTAACAAAACTCCAAACTTCCTACATTTATGAAAAACCCTTCTCAAATGTTTTAGATTCTCATCATCAGAATTTGAAAACATAGTAATATCATCTAAATAAATGACAATGAACTTATCTTTCTCATCATAAAAATCTATGTCCATAGCCCTTTGGAAAGTTTCCCTTACATTAATGAGCCCAAAAGGCATTTTGGCATACATGAATGTACCCCAAGGTGTTGTGAAGATTGTTTTCTCTTGGTCATCAGGATGCACCATGATTTGGTTGTATCAAAAAAAGTCGTCAAGCATTGAGATTTTCTGTGATCCAACCACTTCCTTCATAATGTAATCCATCTTGGGAAGAGGATAATTTTCTTTTAGGGAGACCCTATCCATATTCCAAAAGTCTAAACACAACTTGATTTCACCACTTTTCTTTCTGACAAGCACTAATTTAGCCAACCATTTAGAGAATATTAAAGACACTATAATATTAGCATCAAACAACTTTCTTACCTCTTTCTCAATAAATGGTAGTAGCAAAGGATTAATCCTTCTCAATTTCTATTTGAAAGGATTGTGATCATCTTTTATTGGAATTACATGTTGAATCACCTTAGTATCATGAACTTCCAAATCCGCATAGCTCTAGGAAAAAACATCTGGGAAATCCTTCACTAGAATGATATATCTTTGCTTGATTTTTGGACTGAGTGTCTTGGACAATTTGATGATTTTGGGATCTTCTTGAGTCCCAATGTTACAATATTTTGTGTCTTCATCATTTGCAGTGATATTAGGATTTATTTCCACATCGTTATTGCCAAAAATATTTTCCAATGGAACTAAGTCCTTGGGAATGATATTATTTTTTAGTTGAACAATATCTCTACCAACAATCTGATTTTGAAAACAATCATCATTTGTGAATGTAGTTGCATCTTCTTCCTAGTCAAAAAAAAAATCATCATCAATATTTGAGTTGACAAATTCATCAGTCATTTTAAGGAATCTTACCACCTGCTTGTCATCCTCAAAAATATGCCAATACTTTATGTTTTCAAGTACTGTTGGCCTATGCTTGCATTCAATTTCATATTTTCTTTTAGGAAAAATAGGAATCTTGAAAACAGAGGCTGAAGTGGCTAATGCATCAACAATTAGATTTTGTCCTCTCACTGAGAGGTTATATTCTGTAAAATTTTCAAGTAGATCAAGAAATATATTTCTATATGCCCTTAACCTAGGATGCTTTGAATGATAGATTCCCTTTACCTGATTTATGACAAGCTCAAAATCCCCATGTACAACTACTCTTTTTTACCCAATTCTTTCAAAGTGTTCAAACCCAAAATCAATGCCTCATACTCAACCATGTTATTTGTGCAATCAAAATAAAATTTGTAAGAGCAAAGTTTTGAAACCGTTCTGGGAGGAATTATCCAAACACCTGCTCCAACTCCTCCTTTGCTAGTAGCTCCATCAAAATTCATATTCCACATTTCATCGTCTACTCTATTTTTTTGATCTGAAATTTGTCCTACTTGATGATTAGCCTCATCTTTCACAGGAACTTCAATAGTCTTTGGATCTTCTTCTTTGAAGCACAAATCATTGTATAAAATTAAAGAACCAACCTCAATGTCAACATAATAAATAGGATGATTGTTTGGACTAGTTTTTCTACTCACCATGTATTTCCACAGTACTTCCTTGTACATTCTCCTTTCTTGGTTGAAAATTGGTATAGTTCCATAAGACATATCGATCTGTAAGGTGCCTTTCAACTTTGCATCCCATGACCTTGACAACAACATGCCAAAATTTGCAGGGATGTCAGTAACAACCACATCCATGACTAGATTCTTTGATGGAATTTGAGACACAGACAAAACCATATCTTTGATTAAACCCAAACATGTTACCTTCCTTGAATCAAAAGAAAGCATATCCTTGTAAGTCCTAGTGATGTCCAAACCTAGTTCATCAATGATTGTCTTTGGCATCAAATTATGAGATGCCCCTGAATATAACATTGCATTGTGTAAGGTCATATCATGACATATAAAGGAGGTATATCATCATCATTACCACTTTCTTCCACACGTGGACCAAATAAGATTGCAGGGTGATCATCTTGCACATTCAAAGTATCAGAAGATTCTTCCATTTTCATCATTTTGACGATTTGACTTCTATATTCACCATTTCTTATCAGATCATTGAAAGGAACATAAATTTTGTTTTTTTTTCATTTCGCTTTCAAAGTTAAAAGGAGATTGAGTTTTTTCTACTTCTTTGATGACCGCCTCCCTTTTTGTCTTGGGTACCTTCTTTGGGGGTTCTTATTTTTTTTTTCATTTCTCCAATGCATCCTTTGAAGAACTGTCTTTCTTAGGTTGACTTGAGAAAGGTGTATTAACTTGAGGTTTCCTTGTAGAATTCCCCTTTGGAGGGTTTGCAGGCACCTTTTTATTTATGAGATTATATTGTTTCTAAAGCTGCATAATTGCATTTTAATACCCCTTCTTATAATCTTTTGTTTCCATTGACAACATATCATCATTTTCCTGCATAAAATTATCATTTGCATCCATAAATTGATCATGTTCTTCTTTAGTTAGGAACACATATGTTTCAGTATCATCACAAAAATGTATGTTGTCTTCAAGAGATTCATCAAAATTTTCATTCATATAGTTATTTTGGAAGGAGAGTTTTATTTGTTGATCACCTTGATTTCTCTGGTCTCTTTGTCTGATCTGTGGGCTTGGTGCTCTTCTATAATTTTGATTCCTGGGATGAAATTCAGCTTGATCTCTGATGACAGGATTGTTATCTAAAGACAACTTTTCCATGAACCTTTCCATAGTCTTCATCATTAAATCAAATTTAACATATGATGAATGAGAAGTTGAAGGTTGAGATTCTCCTTGAACCTTTTTCCTATCAGTTTCAGGACTATACTTAATCTTTCTTGATGCCATAAAATTTACCTCTACTTTAATTGCATCATTCATCATGCCATATAGAGTGGTATATCTCCTTTCCTTTAGCAGCAAAGAAAACTCACTGTCAAAAGAGTTAGCATAATGAAGTTGGGCAGCTCCAAGAGGGGGTTTAACATCAGTTGGGATTGAATTATAGACCCTCATGAACATGGTCAAAAAATCCTTTACTGTCTCACATGGTGATCTTTTTTTGTTATTATACTGAGTTAGCAATTGAAGATGATTTTTGTTGTCACCCCATATTACAAGGAAAATGGCTTCAAATGTTGTAAAGTCAGGGATACTTCCTGCTGGAAGACATTTAAACCATTTCCTGAATTCACCCGAGAGACTTTGTGCAAACAGTCTCACTTTTACATCCTCATCATCTACCTCTTCCAAGTCAGCAAAATCATTAAACCAATCTAAGTGTTTCTGAGTTGAAACATTCTCTTATGCATCATATGACTTAATTCTTTGATTATAATTTTGAGGTAAATCATGCAATTGAGCAGGTAAAACAAGGGGAGAAAATATTGTTGTCATGGCTCTAGGAGGATTCTGGACTGGCTGAACAATCAGACTGGGAATGACAACATTTTGAATGGGGGCAGTAGAAATCAGAGAATGGATTTTTTTTTCTCATCAAACAAAACTTCTTTCAAGTTAGACTCTGATTTAGATTTAAACAAAGTTCGTTCAAATTTTATGTTGAAATCAAGGTCATAAATTCTTATCACTCCATCCTTAGGCAATGGTAATTTTTTGTCCAGAAAATTTCATGAGTCAAATATTCTTTCTTTTCTTTTATGTAACAATTTCTCAGGATCAGACGCAGATGATATAGGTTCTAGATCTAGGTTTCTCCTAGTGTAGGTCTTCTTTGGAGCCAAGATTTCTTAATAAATTTATTTTTTTGCTACTGGTCTTATAAAATGAAGTCGCCAGGGTAAATGTTTTTCAACCAATGAAATGCCTGATTCTTTGTTACCCCCAGGAATCAAATCTGAAATTTTAGTCGTTCTTTCCCAGAGAAAAATGAACTTTTCATTCCCCAACAATGACACCAAAACGTTATCACTGAGTAAATTGTTTAACTAAAGAAACAAATTATAGAGGTAACCACAAAACCACTTTAGAACTGGACACTAGCCTATTCAGTTCAGAGAGGGATGTCTCTTGTCACTTAGTCTCTAATAGATAGGTTTTCTTGCTAGATTGATGGCTAGGTTTTGATTATTGAAGAGATTTTTATAGAGTGTTGTTGGCAAGAAGGAGAAGGATCTCTTGAGAAATGGAGTCAACCTTTGAAAACGAATGAAAAAAATGATTGGTAGGTGGAACTCTTCAAAGGAACAAAGGCTAAGTAAGTGATGAACTTTTAGTTTTAAATTTTTTTTGTAAGGTGAAAGAAGAATGAAACAAATAATAAAATCAGAGCACCATGAAATATGAATTATGATAAGTTAATAATGGAACACAAATTTTAAATCGTTTGAATCTAAAGCACCATTAAGATGAATTTCAGACCCTTTAATATTTAATTTAAACATATGAAAAGAAGATGAGGAATAAGAAAACAAGATGTACATACAAAGACTAGAGCACATACTTCAGGACACCACCATCAGAATCTTTGTCTTGAAAATTTTTGGACTTCTGCATTTGTATTTCATTCAGATTCAAAATATTTTTACAATATCGAGCAAAATCTCCTTGCTTCTGCCAACCCATTTTTACATCAAAAGTGATCAAATATATAAGAGCCTATTGACACACTAGGCTACTAGAAGTATAACTACTTCCACCTATAATCATGGATCGGGTTACATTGAAGGAGAACAACTCCTAAACAACTTTACTAAAATAGTAAATCTGATTTTGACCATCTTAAATGTAAAGAAAAATATATTTTACAATCATCGATATTGAGTAATATTCAAATATGTTGTTGTGATGAATCACCAAGTACATCTGGAAACCACTCTGAGGCATCCCATGTGTTCTTGAGAAACTCTTCCACCTTTGCATAGAAAACTGAAGCTACTATTGCGTAAGTGCTACCTACAACGTTTGCGTAACACACTTCATTTTGTTGAAACCTATGCAGATCCTGGTGGTGGCAAATCACTGGAGACATGTGTTTACCTCAAATATTGTATACCATTCACCTCATGTTATCCTTTCTAATCATGTGTGCCTACAACATTTGCGTAGCGAGAGATCGCTACACAAGTGTTGTGTATGATAGTTTACCAGTCCAAAAACTACAACTATGCTTAGGTAATGATTTATGTTGTCACCCTTCTATAAAAACCATTCCCCATTATTATGTCCTTTGTAATTCCTCAATGCAATCTCCCATAATGAGTACAACTTATATGACATAATCAAAACTTGAGATGACCTCTTACCCCAAAAAGAAAAAATTGTAATGTTTCTTCACTCATATCTCTACAATCTCAGCAAGAAGGTTCAGTCTATATTTACCTTCTCCATCAACTCTCATTTGTAACTTTAAGGACATGTTTTTGTTTTCTCAGTAACATATTTTTCCTCTTTAAGTTTTGAATTTTCTTGGATAAACGTGCATTTTTCTTCAAATTTAATTGGGCAATTGAAAGTGTTGCACAAGCATTTTTGGTGGTTGTTCCACATTCTTGGAAATACCTTTGTATCTTCTTTTCTAATGACCTGCTAGAACTTCTATTATTTTTGGTGGCTGGTCCACATTCTTGGAAATGCCTAATGTCCTGCTAGCACTTCTTGGACATGAGACATGATAATTGTCCCTTTTCTGACCTCATCGGATGTGATGATGAACAATGATACCTTTGACATGAATTTCATCCCTAACCTATGACTTGACTTTGACACATAATTTCTCCTTTTGTGACATCATTTCAAACTAGGAAAACAAGGACCTTTACAAATCTTTCAACATGACGGACTCTTATACCCATTTGATTCCTTGTTTTTCATGATGGTTTATTATGAAATAGAGACAAAACCTTTTGACTCAGACCTATGACTTGACTCTCCTTTGACATGCATATTTCCCTTTATTTGATCAATGACCTAAGGTTTTAAATCACCTCATGAAACAAAACAAACTCATTGTGACTCATTTAGGAATTCCTTGGTCTATCTAAGACCAAGGCATGACTATGAAAACTTAGAAAAAACCTTTAACCCTACACCATAAAATAAATATGCTAACAATTTTTCAAAGAATGACAACTTCTTCATGAAGGAAAGTGGCTCACTATGAGTCAAATTTAGCAAGTTTTTCCCTATCTAATGAGGGAAATTGACATAATGGGAACCATTTAATCCTAAGAAATTAGGAATGATATAGGTGGACATCGACAACCAACCACCTCTTCCACTAACTCAACATAATTATCCATCTTGAAAAAACAATTATTTACAATTTTAAGGTTGTAAAATTTCAATGCCATTTTGATCTCTTGAATGATGTGTTTTGGAAATTTAGGGGCTTAGGATGGAAATGGCTTGCCAACAATTGTATTTATTTGTAAAATATTTCTAATGAGATATCATGAGCCCCAAATGGATATTTTATGCAAATGTTGTGCCCTAGGGAAGTTGATGTATCGACTAGTTACCTCAGGGACCACAATCATTTTGGCACTTCATCTCCTAGATCTAGGGTATTTTATATTTAGGGTTTTTTCCTCTTATGGTTTACTACTTTATGTTAAAAGGATATTTTCATATTCTTGTAATGTCTTCTTGTGAATGAACATAACCAACACCCCTCTCCTCAAAGATAAGCTACCACCAATTGAGCTAGTTTGTATTGATTTTAATTTTATAGTCTTTTCTTATTTCATTCATTAATAAAATTTGGGTTTCACTGTATCACTATGATCTCTACAATATTTGTTTCCATGTGTTTCCATTCATATTATTTCCTTTCATTTCATTCTCTATAAAATATAGATCAATATAGGTAATCATGATGCTTCTATGAATCATTCTTCCACACAAATTTATCTAATACACCAAGGACCTACTATATTTATTGAATTATCTTGCATATTTTTTTATCTTTTTTCTTCCATTAAATCAAATTGTGGAATGAAAATAGCACAACGTAAGCCCTATGTTTCTTCTTCTTTCCTTGAAAGTCCATTTACCACCACATTTTCTTCCTTTTTTGTAAATAATTTCAATTCCATAACCTAACGTCTTTGTAACCCATTTGTGTTTCCCTTTTAAGGATAATCATTGTTCCAAGAAGTACTTCAAAATATCATGATCTATTTTTACATTGAACTGTCCTCCTATTAAGTAAGGTTGTCATTTCTTAACTACATGTAGTATGGCCAACATTTCATTTTCATAAATCGATTTGAGTACCTTATTTTAAGTTGGAAACTTTCATGTGCAAGGGGCCTTCCTTATTGCATTAAAATTGCACAATTCCATGCCCTAAAGAAACACACTCCATAATTTTGCTTTTTGTGAAGTCATATGTGACGAGGATAGGAGTTGTATACATATCCTCCATAAGTTTTATAACCTTTCTCCGGAAGTATTTCTAAAATTTTAGCCTCTTTGAGTCTAAATTTTTGGCCTATAGTAGCCTAATATGCATTCTCTATAATTTCATTTTGACCAAATTTTTTTGTACCGAGATAAAGTTATGGTAATGTTTCCAAAACTTGTTGTTTTTGTTCCTTTAAGGAGAGAGAACATGTATGGCCTACCAGATGTCCAATGTTTTAGATCTATTTCTAAAATTTAGACCTACAATACTATGATTTGTCTTCTTTTGATTTGAACTAGTGGCACTCAATTCGTACTTTGCTAGATTTAGATATGACTATCTTACCAAGAACATATATTTGAGACTAATTTCAAGACTAGTCAAAAACCCTAATTTCCACAGCTTTTATTTCTAAAAGTGTAGTGAATCAAAATTCAAAATTTTTACCATGGGTGTTTTTCTATGTCTCCTCAGGCTCCTAAAAATTTCACTTTCTGAAATTTCCCAGATAAACAGTTATAGAGAAAATACCAAGATGACTTGTTTGAATGAGCCAAACCTAAGGATCATTTGCTCTAAAAGAAAATGTTATGCACCAAATAGCCAAATAACATAAAAATAGAAAGACAAGTAACTCTACAGATTGAAAATGAGATAGAAGAACAAATGAGAAGCCTCTTTGAAGTGGAAACCTCCTATTGCAATATAAAAAATTCACAAGATGAGATGATCTCTAAAACATATCTCCTTGTTATATAGAAGACAAAGGATACAATTATAGTTAAAGGATCTAGGTCACAATTAAATGACCTAGCCAACCAATAAGAACAACACTAATATAACAATAAAAATGTAATAATTCAATATCTTGGGATTAACATATGCATATATTTTGAAAAACTAAATATCTAAAATAAACCAAATATTAGTACACAATTGTCATAAAACCTACATATAAGTACACCTTATTTTATTAATGTGAAGTAATTTAGTAGCAATGAGTTAAAAATATCTAATACCTACAATTAGCATAAACATATTTCTAATACATGGATATATTTTTTCAGTTCAAATTCCATTTGGAATAAGCCTTTTTTAACATTGTTGCCAACAACTTCATCATTTTCATTGTATTTTCACACTCCAACCCTGAAAATCTCCAAAATAAATTGTAACAAATATATTTACACAACAAGCAAGGGAATAAAGAGATCCAAATATGTTCATCTAGTATCAACTTCCAAAAACTTGAAAAAAAATATTCAGGATATAAAACATGCGATATAACATAAAAATCCTTAAAAATGCCTTACAAGAAAAAGTTAAGTTAGACAATAGGAGCTTATATTTAGTTTCTTTAATCTTATGAATCATTTAACTTACTTAAAAAAAACATGAAACTTATTTTCAAAAGCATAAAAAATACTCTTGAATAGAGTTAAACTATTGTATAGTTATAGATGTAGTGAAGTGCCTTTTATTACAACAAACTTTACAATTTCACAATGAGAGAAACATGTTGTTCATGTATTGTTCATTCATTTCATGAAATGGGAAGGTTACCTCTTATAGGAGCAAAGAATTAATGTTGGACTCCAAGTTCAAAATAGGTAAATGGTCAATAGACATGAACAATGGATCTAAACAAATGAATCAGTGTAAGATCAATACCTATAAGTTTAATCCAATAATTTATGAAGGTTATCTAAACTATGTAAAAGATAAATAAATGTAAAGTTGAATAAGACCAAATGAATGTGAGAGAAAAATGAGAATTAAATATAAAAAATGAGAAAATGAAATATGTAAAAAGAGTGAAGAACGAAAAATGAAAATTCAGCCTATTGGTCTTCCCATTACCTTAGATCTCCCTATTTCCTCATGTAATTTCACTTCCAATGGGTTTTTTGGCCAAGGAGAGAAGGATGAACAACATTGTAACCAAAGATATCCAAATGAAACATTGAGCCCGATTTCAAGTTGGTTTTCCCATTTTCAGTTCTAGATCAAATAATGTCTCCATGTGTTTTCATTTATCTACTATGTGCATTTTTAATCTATACTATGAAGATTTTAATGTCTTTTGTATTTGTTAATGAGTTAATATTTTATTTATTTCTATAGTGTTGGAATTTTCATTCCCACTTGTAGTTTATAAGTAAATGGATATCCTAACAATGCTCATTTCCCCACCATTGGTTGATTTCTAAGATTTAAGATTAGTATTGGACATGGTCATTTCATTGTTGCAATTTTGTAGGAGTTTCTAAATTAGTATAATCGAACTATTGAGTGATTTTTTCACTCCTCCAAACTTTAATTCTCTCTCTCATTCGAATTTCTCTTGCCTAGGTTGATTTAACACTTTCATGGGTGATTTCTTATTTGTACGAGACATTTTCTCTTTTCCTGGGCCAAGTTTACATTCTCCTAAAAACATTATTTCATACCCGGGTGAGTTCACGCCTCCCAGGGCGTTTCTCTCTCACCCACGGGTTGTACGGAAGCCGTATAGACTACACTTAGTCTGTACACACAAGAGCTATATTTTGGGTGTTTTACCCACTACCTGGACATATTGTTTACTATTTGGATGAATTTATATGTCACTAGGAATTTTGTTTATTTCTTGGAAAAATTTAGATACCCCTGGGAGTTTTATATAATTCCTGGGTGATTTTCCTTGCCCACAGAGTACCCACAACATTTGGTAAATGACTCTTTTTCCCAAAACAATTCCTTTCACTCTTATTTCACTTCTTTCAAGTATTGAGATGTTATTATATGATACACAGACACAAATATGTTTTTATACTTGCAACAACTCTTATTTCTAAAACATAGTCCATAAATACATTTTTGCACACAAAGAAATGGTGATTCCCTTTATCATTGATTCTATTATTTCCTTGGTATTATCAACAACCTTTGAGTGAAGAATCTTGATATGTATCGACACTTATGTAGCAGATCATTTTTTTTATAAATTAGATTTGGAGTGCAAAGTGGAATATTTTATTATTGCTACAGAAGTTGTTTGCTATGGAAGTTGTTAAAGAGACTACATAAACTATTAAAAAGTCTATGATAGTTGTTTTCTACAAAATATGTTGCTACAAAATCTATTTTCTATGGAAGTTGTTGAATAAGCGGTGAAGTTAAATTACACAAACAACAAATACAACAAAATTCTTCATTGCACCCAAACCTTGAGCTAGCCAGATGATAGAACTTAGTTTCACTCCAATTGGATTGAGCACTAAAGCTAGAACTCAGTGATGATTGGCATAATGGATAGTAGTCTACATTTTTATATCAAATTTCCCATTGGTTGTGGTGTGTAGGTTACAACCAGGGGAAGACTTAGAATCCAATATAAGAGAGATCATTGTACATGGCATAGGAACAAAGGCCAAACAACCTCCAGAAGGAATAACACTCTATACAATCCAGAGAACATATCTCAAAAACATAATTATGTAGAGGATCCCTATTGGTGATCCGAACGGGCCATAGGCCTACCATTTAAAGATTAAATGGTATTAGAGAAGTTGTATCCTTGACTGTGACAACTTCTTGAACTTTAAATAAAATATTGTAGACTCGAGCATGGGTAAAGAAAGAAAGAAAAATTGGAAGACTTAAGGGTTGATGATGCTCAACTTCGAGAAGAGAATGAGCACTTGAAAGAGAAGGACCATACATTCAAGAAGAGGGTGGAAGATATGGAGAATAACCTTGAAACCTTTTCCAAACTACTTCAATTTCCCAAGAAGTTTAAAGAACACCAGACTCCCTCACAGTGGTCAAGATAGATTGGGATAAGCACACAATACAACTTGTACACTTGAGAGAAAAGGTGATTTAGTTGAATGGTTGTGACGACGACAAGTCACATAGATGATGGATTAGTTGCAACAAGAGTTGGAAGAGAATGGTAAGGCCTTGGAAAAACTCCAAGTAGTCTTCCAAGAACACCAGGAAGCATGACCACCTTCCATTTCCAGAATCCACTGCAAATGTCAACACTATGACCAAGACCACCCTAATAAGCTCACCTTCTGTAGAAATTTCTCTAGAGTAGATTGGAGACTTTGAAAATCATATCATAGGCATTGGTTCAAAGATTCTAAGGCAGATGGGCTATGATGGAAAAATGATAGACAAGAGAGGTCAATGAATCCTAAGGCCTATTATTGTTTCACATAGGGACAAGCATGAATGCCTAGGATTTGATGGAAGAAATGAAAATCCCATGACCATGAAGACCATTTTTGTAAATTCCAAAGACACTATTGAGTTGGATTTCTCATCGAGATAAGGAGCAACAACAAATAATGAAAGTGGCATCACACCACCAACTCATCCTTTTGTGGCATATTGAAGAAGGGAAGTTAGGGAACAGATGAGAAGATTTTGAAGACTCATCCTTCAAAATCACTTAGAATAAGTTGCAATCCATTATGTCGAGGAAAGAAGAATAAGAATACCAAGAGGTCCTCATCAAAAAAGACATCTCTTGTTTGTTATTGATGCCAGAAGAAATACCATAGCATTGTGAGTTGTTTGTATGCAAAGGAATGTTCATTATATGGAATGCAAGTCCATTGTGAGGTAGACTGCTAGGAGAACAAACATGCCACGAGCTAGATTTATTTTAGAGGAGGAATGCCAAGAAGACTTCTCTAATTCAACATTGAACTCAAAGGCACATGGAGAGAAGGAGTATGTTAGGTAGTATTTGTAGCAGCAACATGAAATATTTCCACCATTGCAAGTTGAGTAGACATTGGGAAACAAATTTTTGATGACTTGACTCATAACTTTACCCCAAAAATTGCACAGCCAAGAGGAGAGTGTGGAAAGTAAATCCTAACTAAGATGGAGAGTTGTTTGCATCTACAAATCAAGGAGAAAAAATTATGCAAGGATACATAACATCACACAAGGTCTGCATCACCATCGAAGAGGACAATGGGTGGATGCCAAGCACCAGGCCATTGAAGATTTTGTACCTGCAATCTTCTAAAAAATGTTTTCCTTCCTAAATATGTGTTAGATACTAATGCACAGGGGTCAATGAAATTGGAATGAGGAGTTTTGGAGAACTCCATAACATGCTTGCAAGCATGTGCAGGCATCGTAAATTTGTTTCCATGTTGGGAATCCACTGATCCTAACAAGAGAAGGTAGACCACACTTCCTCTTGAGGGACCAATACATAATGACATAGCTTGTTGGGGTCATACTAAACATAGACTGACATTCCACTTGGATTCATTGGTAGCCAAGATGGACTATCTCCAAGACAGAGATGGAAACTGGAATTGATGTTGAGTCTAGAATTTGAATCTGGATATTGTTCAAAGCTGAGAGTGAGTGAGAAAATTTATGCATTATGGGAAAAATCAAGCTAGAACCATAGCTAGAGCCATAACCAAGGACTAGAGCTAGTAGCTAGAGCCACGATCCAGAGCTATAGCCAGAGTTGTAGCTAGGATCCAATGTTAGAGCCATGTTCTAGAGAAGAAGAGAGAAGTACATTGATGAAACATGAGCCTATTGGTCTTTTCATTACCCAACACTCCCTATTTACTTGTGTAATTTCATTCCCAATGGGTCTTTTGGCAAAGGAGAGAAGGATGAACATCATTGTAACCAGAAATAGATGAATGAAGCATTGAGTCCCATTCGAAATTGGATTTCCCATTCTAGGTTAAATGGTAAATAATATCTCCATGTTTTTTCATTTATCTAATGTATGCATTTTTAATGAATAATCTTAATATTTTAATCCCTAGTGTGTTCATTATTGGGCTAAGATTTCATTTATTTTTGTATTGTTGGAGTTTTCATTCACACTTGTTGTAGTTTATAGATAAATGGATATCCTAACAACACTCATTTCCCCATTGTTGGTGGATTTATGAGATTGGATATCAGTGGACACAGTTATTTCTCTTTTTCAATCTTGTAGAAGATTCTAAATTGGTTTAATCCAGTTTTTGGGTGAACTTCTCACTCCTCCAGATTGTACTTCTCTCCCTCATTCGAATTTCTCTTGCATAGGTTGATTTAACACTTGTTAGAGCAATTTTTTTATTTGTGTGGGACATTTTCTCTTTTGTTGGGTTGAGTTTACATTCTTCTAGATGTTTTATTTTGTTTCTGGGCGAGTTCACTTCTACCTGGGTGTTTCTCTCTTTCCCACAAGTCGTACAGGCTACATACAATTTTTACATAACAAGAACTAGTTTTTTGGAATTTTACCCATTTCGCGGGTGAATTTATATGCCCCTCGGCATTTGTTTTACTGCTTGGGAGACTTTAGAGGCCCATGGATGTTTTATACACTATCTGGGTGATTATCCTTGCCCACGAATCACCCACAACATTTGGTAAATGATTCTTGTGCCTAAGACAAAGCTTTTTATTCCCATTTCTATTCTTGCAAGCATTGAGACATTATTATATGCATATGTAGGCACAAATCTGTTTTTATACTTATAACAACTCTTATTTCAAATACATAGTTCATAAACTTGTTTTTGCACACCAGTGAATGGTGCTTCCATCTATGATTGATTTTTTTGTTTCCTTGGTCTGTTCAACAGCCTTTGAGTGAAGAATCTTGAGATGTATGGACACTTTTGTAGCATAGTTTTTTTTTTTAACTCAAAGTTGTGGTGTGCAAAGTGTTATATTTTGTTGTTTCTATAGAATCTATTTACTATGGAAGTTATTTCTACGCAAGCTATTAAAAAGGCTATGAAAGTTGTTTTCTACAAAAGTTATTGCTACAGAAGTCGTTGCTACATAAACTATTAGATATGGAAGTTGTTGAGGAAGCAGTGAATTTGAATTACACAAACAACAAATACAACAACATTCTTCATTACACCCAAGCCTTGGAGCTAGCCAATCAATTCAAAAAACAGATCTTAGTTGCATTCAAATTGGATTGAGCACTGAAATTATAATTCAACGCTAATTGGCATATTAGATAGTATGATATATTTTGTTATCACATTGTCCACTAGTTGTTGTGTGTAGGTTACAACTAGGGAAACGCTTATAATCCAAGAGAAGAAAAATCCTTGTACATGCAGAGGAACAAAGTCCAAATAGCCTCTAGAATGCATAAAATTATATACAAACCAAAGCTAAAAAGATAATTACACATAAGATTTATGTTGGTGAGAAGAACAAGCTATAGGCCTACACATTACATATAACAACTCAAATATAAACAATTACCAAACTATTGAAACTAAAATTTATTTCTAATGCTACTTAAAAATAAAATAAATAAAATATGATAATGGGCAATATACATGAACAATTTAATGGCCAATAGACCTGAACAATTTAAATATAAGCCATTACCAAACCCTTGGAACAATAAGCAATTATCAAACTATTGGAACTAGAGTTTCCTTCTAATATAATATTATCTCTTAGAAATAAAATATTACAATTACGTTTGTGGATTTAATCATGACAATAAAACAATATGAATTCAATGAGTTTAACTATGTAAACACAAGTATAACATATGGTTTTATGGTAATGAAACAACCTGACTTCAATAAGTTCAATTATACAAAACAATTATTCACATACAAAAGTATGGCATATAATTCCATAAAACTTGCAATACGGGTTTTATGCAAAAGTAAGAATATCTGAAAATGAAATTATTCCCTAATTTTTACCTACCTTTCTGTTGTTATTAATTTGTCCATGAGTTTACAATGAACAAATTTCAAATTATAGTACATAATATAAAAATCTAAAACTTTTAGATACTTCAATTTCAAACAAGTGTTGCATGGTAGCGTAGTCCCTGCCAGGCTGGAAGGGGAGTAAATACGTGGACCGCAAGTTGCAGTACACATGGTATTCATGAAAAATTTAGTATTCCTGAATTAGTTTTATTTGAAATTTATCAAAAATTATTAATGTCCGGTACATGAATGAAGGTTCCTAGGATCTAAGTTTGATAGTACATGAAATATTCAACGCATAACCAATGTAACCCAAAAATTATGGAGTGGCGGGTTGGCGAAGTCGCGAGTTCACTTTTTTCATTTTTTATGGCCACCCTATCCCGTGAAATACATTTTTCACCCAACACTTTCGTCATATACATTTTGCACGCAACAATTTGGTCATATACATGAGAGTAATTTATAGAAATGCACCGAACAAATACGGAGTCGCGGGTTCACATTTTTCATGTCCAACGTGTTACGTGATATACATTTTGTACCAAACACTTTCGTCATATATATTTTTCACCCAACAATTTCATCATGTATGTTGGTGCAATTATTTGCATAATATATTACCAAACATAAATTATCAACCGGGATTCGTAATCAGTAGAGTTCATGCACTATATGCACCGATAAAAGATAGGTTCCTATGTCTGTTTAGTATAGATTAGATAAGAAAACCATTTAGAAACCAACACACTCTTGAAAATGACAATATTCACACAATTCGAAAGTTGGAAAGAAAAACTCATAAACAAGCAAAAGCTCTTGCTCAAGTGATGGACATGTTCATTGATGGATCATGAAAAGAAAAGATGAACTTTGATTCTATCTCCTAGAGAAACTAAACTAACAAGTGGGATGTTCCATTAAAGCTCATGTATGGTGATATATGGAGATCCAACCGTTCCTGCATTACCACACTTTGAAACACATTCGAATAGTGAAATCAAACAAAATAACATGAAATCAAAATAACAAATATACATGAAATGAAAATCTACACTATCAATTTACAATAAGCTTACCAAGATGGATCGGTGGCCCTTGTCGATGCCAACATGGAAGCTTTTAGATCAATAGATGATAACTTCTAATAGGGACAAAATCACTTAATCCAAACTTGCATTAATCTTCAACAGGTAGGTTTACAAAAGGAGTCTCTTCATGAATCCAATCTACATCATAACAATTCTCCTCAAGAACCTATCTCATAACAATTCCCTTAATATACATAATAATGAATCCTCCTTTCAATCTACATAATAATGATTCTCATCTTTCACATAATATTGATTCTCTCCCCTCATGAAGAGAAGGCACTCTCTTTTATACATGAGATCTTTGAAAAGGAGATAAACATCTCATAATTACAGATCCACTTTTCTCTCAACCCATTTCCCTTTATTACAAAATACAATCCCTTCAAATACTCACACATATCTCTCATATATCTTGGATAAGATATGACAACTAAATCTCCATGATCTTCTCCTTGGATTAAGATTGAATTATCTCCTCAAATCTTGAAATGGTGGAGGAAGTATTCGAGAAGTCTTTTGAATTAATCCTTCACATATTCCTACACATGATAAAGCTCACACATTTTTGAGATATATATGAAAACATGTCAATTTTCTAATATTTAATCACAAATTCCCTTTTAATACTAAAATAAATGATTTGGAAAATAATAAGGTTTAACCCATATTTAATTATGAAAATGGTATCATGAAAGGTTAATGGGGCATTGAAATGTGAAGACTGATGAAGGGAAAGGTGGATGGAAATATGACATTTATGAGTCCCAACAATGTACATGAGACTGAGTAATTTATAGAATATTATAACATTGTATGAAGATTTATAATAATTTATATAACGATATAACATGTTTTACTTAATGAATAGTATAAACAATTATTTAAATTGTATTCAATAAAAAAAAATTATAAGTAAGATTGTATAAAAGTCTGTCTAAATGAAGGACTATAGAGAATTTCCATGGTTTCAAGATGTAAATACTGAGCTTCCCTAAGGGGAAACCAGCTCAGCCAGCCGAACCGCTTCATAACTGAAGTCTAGACTGTTACTGACGCAAAAAAGAGTTCAAAACTTTGACCCGTAAGTGTGGCCATTACAACTATGGAAAGTGTAGAAAGCATAACTATAATAACCATGGAAAAATGCATGAAAGGTCATCATGCACATGAGAAAACAACAAAGAAAAACAAGATACAAACCACCGGTACGGGTTGTAGTGTGGTGATGTGGCCATGCAAAAGGTGCCAAATGTCATGTCCCCAGGAGGAGGCGGCTCCTCCTCGACTGGTGTTTGGTCCAGTTGTATGGTGTCCTCTGTCTGTGATGGCACGTTCTCTTCCTTCTAGACATCCTCCGGTTGTGATGGAAGCCTCTGCTCCTTGTGGCTTGCCTCTGCGTGCACCAAAGTTTCCAGTGCCAACACTAGTGCCGAGGTTGTTGTTGGTTGGGCTGTTACTGCTTGGCTTGTCTCTAGTGGGAGGAGATGAGAACCCTGTAACGTGGAGAGAAACTGCATGATTTGAGAGGCTTTTTTTTCCAGGGTCTCTAGGCAGAACCGAAGGTCATCCATGTCACAATGCAAGTCGAATACCAGGCTCTGCACCAGTTCAAGGCCTATTTTCCACTCACATTATGGGTCAACATTGGAACCGACTTGAGATTGGGGTTGTCGTCACAAATTTTGACTAGATTTTAGACCATCCATATGAAATTGGGTGTCATGAGGCTGGTCCTGAAGCGAATGGGTGGCCAAAGAGTTGGGAGGAGCTAAAGGGCCTGGGTGTGAAATAGATGACGAATTGTGTAAAGGTCCTGGGTTGTAGTCGAGTAAGGGCCCTAAGCAGTCCAGCCCCTCCATTCTATTGGTAAGGGACGCAACAAGGGGCGAAAGAGAAGCAGGAATTTGAGTCGACTACGTCAAGGACAAGGATGAGGTGGTCAAACGGGAGGAGCATAGCAGTGAGGGAGTAGGTGGAGGATGAAGGACCAGGCGGGGCCCGTTTGGCTAGCAGGTTGACCTGCGTTTCGACTTCCCTCGTAGTCGGGGCATCTCCGGAACAGTGGGAGAGTGAAAATGCGCCAGAAACTGAGAAGGAGAGCACAAAAGAAGAGCAGGGAAAGGTTGGGCAGGAGGCTGAGATCTGAGAAGAAAAACTAGGAAAGAATAGGCCATCTGGAGCTGCTGGAGCAATTGAAATAGGTCGGGGAGTTGGTGAGGTTCCATAAATGGCCTCATGTTCAGAGTAAAGGCCCAGAGAGGTCTGTCGAAAGGATGTGAAGGCAGAGCAGAGTGCACTAAAACTAATGATGCCCTGCCTCAATCGAGCTGAAGTTAAAGTCATGAGACACGTGGGCAGGAAGTTGAAGTACATGGGTATGTGGGAAAAATCCAGAAAAAATAGTGGTAATGTCTGTTACATAGGTTTGTTGAAAAAAAGCACAAAAGCAATTACCATTCCTGGCTTATTTTGTTTAAAATAAGGGATCATGGACACAATAAAAATTGAAATTTATGAAATGAAAGGTTCCTGGACAACATAATTTATACACAAAATATGTAATTTTACAAAGTGGAGCCCTCATTCAATACTTAGCCAGTTTTTGGATGGCGGGTTCTCGGGATGTTGGGCTCAAAATTGGGCTTCTGTTCTTTTGTTCCCTTCAAAAAGCAACGATAGTTCTGCGATATACAAAGTGAAAATCAGACTTGCGGACTATTAGAATTTTAAAGCCCCAAGGAAAAAACACAAAAAAAATAGTAGTAACGTCTGTTACATAGGTTTGTGGAGAAGTGTTTGGTGCAAAATTGACATAGGTTCGTGAATGCTACTTGAAATACAAATCGACATCCTAATTCACGAATTAGTTTTCTTTAAAACAAGGGCTGGTGGATACAAAAAAAATTGAAATTTATCAAGTTATAGGTTCCTGGACAGCATAAGTTATACATATCAATTCTGTAATTTTATAAAATAGATGGACGAAATCTTGATTCCAGGTTTTCGGGGTGTTGGGATGAAAATTGGGCTTATGTTATTGTGTGGCCTACAAATAGCATCGAGAGTTCCGTGATATACAAACTAACAAGCGGTCTTGCAGACTATTTGAATTTTTGGATCGCGGGTTCTCGGGCTGGCGGGCTGAAAATCAAATATGTAATTGGGATGAAAATTGGGTTTTTGTTGTTCCGTGGCCTACAAAAATTAAATATGTAATTTAATTAAATAGATATATAGAGCATGCACAGAAGCTTAATTCTGGGTTGTCGGGGTTGCAGGCTGAAAATTGGGCTTCTGTTGTTCTATGCCCTACAAATAGCACCGAGAGTTCCGCGATATACAAATTGACAAGCTGTTTTGCGGACTATTTGAATTTTTGGAACGTGGGTTCTTGAACTGGCAGGCTGAAAATTGGGCTTCTGATGTTCCGGGGTCTACAAATAGCACCTAGAGTTCCATGATATACATATTGACAATCGGACTTGTGGAGTATTTGAATTTGAAGGGGCTCGTGTCGAATAACCAAATTGAAATAATAAAGTCAATAACTTATTTTTCTATCAAAATTAGTTTTCCTTTTTACATATGCTGGTGGACCAAAAAAAAAAAAAATAGTACTGAGGTATGTTACATAGGCTGGTGAACATAAGTATGGAAAACATAGCGTCCCCGAATTAGTTTTCTTTAAAAGAGCGAGTTCTTGACTTAGCTAGTTTTTGGATCGTGGGTTCTCGGGTCGGGGACCTGAAAAGCGGGCTTTTGTTGTTTTGTGTCCTACAAGTAGCACCTAGAGTTCTGTGATATACATATTGACAATCGGACTTGCGGAGTATTTGAATTTGAAGGGGCTCGTGTCAAATAACCAAATCGAAATAATAAACTCAATAACTCATTTTTTGTATCAATAAAATCATTTACAAATAGCACCAGCAGTTCCGCGATATACAAATTGACAATCGGACTTGTGGACTATTTGAATTTTAAGGGGCTCGAGTTCAAAAAATTTAGCATTCGCGAATTAGTTTTCCTTACATAGGTCTTACATACGCTGGTGGAGAAAATGACAAAAAGTATAGTACCAATGTCTATTACATAGGGCAGTCGACAAAAGGACCAAATAAATAGCATTCCTGAATTAGTTTTATTTAAGACCATAAACTTTACATAGAAAATATGTAACTGTCTATACATACTGTCTATAAAAATTTAGGAACACATAAAAGCAGAAAAAAAACTAGCATTTCCTAATTAGAGCATGGACGAAACCCTCATTCGATACTTAGCCAGTTTTTGGATCGCAAGCTCTCAGGTTGGGGACCTGAAAATCGGGCTTCTATTGTTCCATGTCTTGCAAATAGCACTGAGAGTTCTGTGAAATACAAATTGACAATGGGACCTACGGACTATTTGAATTTTAAGGGGCTCGTGTCCCAAAAATTTAGCATTCGCAAATCAGTTTTCTTTACATAGGTTTTACATACGGTGGTGGACAAAAGCACAAAAAATATAATGCCAATGTCTGTTACATAGGGCGGTGGAGAAAAGGACCAAATAAATAGCATTCTCGAATTAGTTTTCTTTAAAACAGGGGCTCGTGGATACACGAAATTGAAATGTATCAAATTATAGGTTCCTGGAGAGCATAAATTATTCTTTAAAACAGGGACTCATCAACACAAGAAATTGAAAATTATGAAATTATAGGTTCCTGGAGACCATTCCCGAATTAGAGCATGGACGGAACCCTCATTCAATACATAGCCATTTTTTGGACCACGGGTTCTCGGGATGGGGACCTGAAAATCAGGCTTTTGTTGTTCCATGTGCTGCAAATAGAACCGAGAGTTCTGTGATATAAAAATTGACAATGGGACCTACAGACTATTTCAATTTTAAGGGGCTCGTGTCCCAAAAATTTAACATTCGCGAATTAGTTTTCTTTACATAGGTTTTACATACGGTGGTGGACAAAAGCACAAAAAACAGAGTGCCAATGTTTGTTACATAGGGAGGTGAACAAACGGACCAAATAAATAGCATTCACGAATTAGTTTTCTTTAAAACAGGGGCTCATGGATACAAGAAATTGAAATGTATCAAATTATAGGTTCCTGGAGAGAATAAATTATACATAGCAAATATGCAATTTTTTAAAGTAGATATTTACTTTTATACATACAAAATATGTACTTTTATAAATTATGGGGATGAGATTTTATAGAGCATGCACGGAGCCCTCATTCCATACTTGCATGGATCCTTGATTCGATACTTAGGCATTTTTTGGATCGCGGGTTGTGGAGCTGGCGGACTGAAAATTGGGCATCTGTTGTTCCATGGCCTACAAAAAGCACCCATAATTTTTTGATATACAAATTGACAAGCGGACTTGCGGACTATTTTAATTTTAAGGGCCTTTGTGGCAAAAGTATGAAGGACAGGTGGTCAAGATGCAAGAAATGACATACTCTCTACACGTTTGAGTACAAAAAAAGTAGTGAACACAATTTTATGACATTTATATAAAAAATAATGAAACGTGTTACATATTCCTGGAAATTTAAAGAAACATATATATATATATATATATATATATATATATATATATACATGAAATATGATATCTCAAATTTGAGTCAGTGATTTATTTCATACTTTATTTTGAAAATGACCAGGCTGGAGAAAATATGCATAGGAAAAAAAGAGAATTGAGATTAAATAAACAGAATGACTTCACATTCAGCATAGTTGAAGACAAAAATGTAGGAACACGTATATATATAAGGAGAGAAAAGAATAGTTTTATTTGGAATATATGAAAAAAATAATAGTTTGTTACATATCTCTGGAAATGTAAATGCATTTGTCATATAGACTGGGATTGGGGCTCCCGCGGACCATAACATAAATATGTACAAGAAATAAGACCGTGGAAAGAAGTTGTACATGGTACAATGTAATACTTAAAATGTAGAAATGGGAAGATAATTTTTTGGCTATAGATTTCTACTCAGAAAAGTTGGAATAACTGGATTGATAAAGAAATAACTATGCATTTCCCTGTTGGATTTCGTCAGTGACCCGATTCAAGTTCTCTTCAATATATCTTCTCGAGGGGGAGGCGTTGATGTCATTGCGGATTTTAATGCTGAAAACTTCATTTTCTAATTCGCTTAGATCAATTGAAATTTTACATAGAGCTTTCTAAATAATACTTCTTTCTTTGATATTGCTTGCTCACATGATTGGACGATGAGATACAGGTTCTTCACTTTCTCTTTCCAGCATGCTTCTAATTAAGTGAGTCATTTATTGGAAGGGAGATCATGTTGTCTTCTTCTCGTCTCTAGCATGTTGTTGACATGAAAGGCAAAAGGGATGATCGTGTGCACATAGAAAGTTTCTTCATTTTTTAAATCTGTCTGCAAAAGTAGGAGAAAGTCATGTGCCCTGCTCCCTAGAGAATCCATATTCTGTGATGTTTCCCAAGCCTTAGTCATCAGTTCCATTCTTTTGTTGATATTTTTCTCAACATATCCTCTACAGGATGCCAGGAAGCTGGAGGACCCTTTTAGATTTGTTGCAGGGGTGCACGTAGTAGCAGGCATGGATATTCCCAAAGAACTATGAAGCAATGGCATAGAAAACAAAGCTTCCTCTAATTCCTTAATCCAGTTCTTTAGCCTGGCATTTTCAGCTTCAATGAATCCAACAGAATCATGAACAACATATCCGGTTTCCATGTGAAGTTGAGAGATTTTGGACGCCTGCATATTGGCAAGGTCAAGTTTTGAACGATGTTTTCTTTTCTTATTTTTTACATCTCTTTTTTCAATGATTGATTTTTTTTATTCGGATTCAAAAACAACACTCTGGAATACGAAGGATTCATATTCATCAAAAATTAGGGTATCAACCATGTCCATTGAGAAGGTATGTTGAACTGTGTCTCTGGGTTGATCAAGGTTGCAGAATATGCTTTCCAAATCAGCGTCAAGATCCATGTTTTCACTGTAAATTTCTACACGGGAAGATCGTGAGAAAGATGTTCACTGTATATCTACAAAATTGTTGTAGATTTGGTGCCATTACTTTATGGAAACGTTGGTTTTCTCTAGACGCTGCTTGAAATGAAGAAATGGAGGGGACAATATAACCCCCCGGAAACATTGCTTCAATGCATGCAGATGCAAAATCTCCTCATTAATGACAATATCTATGTGTGTTGTATGATGACCTGTTAGAAGTAAAGCTTCATTATTGCATACTTAGAAGTGCGAAGGTGGTAGTTACGACGAAGAACATTTAAGGATTGGAGGTCTCGTGAACAAACCAAGATGGCGGTGTGCGAATGGAATTCCATGGTATTTGAAACTAAGACTGGGAAGAGATTCGAGGTTTCGGGAAGGAAGCAAGCTGGTGGCATGCGAATGACATTCCATGGCGTTTAAAATTAAGACTGGGAAGGGATAAGAAAATCCCTCGCAAAATTTGCATTGATGGCAGAACTTCTCAAGCCTTGCGCACATCAATGACAGCTTAGACGGTGTTTGCACGATGACCTGTTAACATTAAATATTTAGAAAGAAGACATATATATATACATAAACACTATTTCTTATTATGCACACATGCGAAGGTGACGGGCATGGGGAAGAGAAAGCAAGGAAGGAATGGCCAAGTCTGAAAGTGCATGGTGAAACTGCTGAGTGTTCAATGTTAAAACTGCAAGAGTTGGAATTGTTCAGTAAAGAAAACCAAAGGGCTCAGTCCGACTCCCAGTGCATATTTCATAATTCATGTGCAACACCAACTCTGCGGTTACCAGATCAGTATGTGTAGAAACAAGGAAAAACTAAAAATGTACCTTCATAAAGTATGAACATGAGATTTTATAGAGCATGTGTGGATATGTAATTCCATGCTTTGCCACTCTTGGGATCGTGGGTTCTCGGACGAGCAGGCTCAAAAAATTCCTCTATTGTTCGGTGTTCTACAAATAGCACACACAGTTCTGCAATATACAAATACACAAGAGGACTTGTGAGTTCGCTGACAATTTATATACCATTCACAGTTTCTAGATCACGGGTTCTCGGGCTGGCGAGGTCAAAAATGAGGCTCTATTTCTTGGTGACTTACAAATAGCTTATGATAATAAACTGACAAGCAGATTTGCGGGTTGGTTGGCTCAACATTCTACTCCAGGGATGACGAGCTCCCAGAAATGAGAAATACATACCAAATATGCACAGATCCATTATTCCATATTTAGCCACCCATTTGGATCACGGACTTGGCTCCGTCTGACTCCCAGTGCATATTTCATAATTCATGTGCAACACCAACTCTATGGTTACTAGATCAATGTGTGTAGAAATGAGGCAAAACTAAATATGTACCTTTATAAAGTATCGACATGAGATTATATACACCATGTACCCATATCGCATTCCATACTTGTGGGTTCTCGGGCGGGAGGGTTCAGAAAAAAGTCCTCTATTGTTCTATGTTCTACAAATAGCACATACAGTTCCGCGATATACAAATTGACAAGCGGACTTGCGGGTTGGCTGAGATTTTACAGACCATGTATAGTTTCTGGATAGCGGGTTCTTGGGCTTTTGGGGATAAAAATGGGCCTCTATTCTTCGGTGCCTTACAAATATCTTATGATAATAAATTGACAAGCGGATTTGCGGGCTGGCCGGCTCAACATTTGTCAATTGACAAGCAAATTTTGCGAGCTGGCAGGCTAAACATTCTACTTCTACTGATTTTCGCGATATACAAATTGACAGAATCCAGGGCTGGCGCGCTCCCACAAAGGAGCACTACATGCCAAATATGCACAGATCCCTTATTCCATACCTAGCCACTTATTTGGATCGCGCACTTATGGGCTGCACATTCTGCCTCTAATGTTTCGTGTCCTGCAAATAGTCGTCATAGTTATGCGATATACAAATTGACAGGTGGAATTGCGGGCTGGCTGGCTCAACATTGCATCTGTTGGATGGAGGACGTGTAGGGTAGCAGCCTCTACACGCAAAAA
>ML783538.1:1131850-1150403 GCA_009831015.1 Picea engelmannii | reverse complement strand
TACTATGGAACACGGGAAGAAAAATAATGCACCTTTGCATTGATTGGTCTACATCTCTGGGTAGGAGTTCTTTGCATCGTCTAGTTTTCCTATCTGTTTCTATCAACAAAAGTACAAAGCAAAACGGATATGAACATAAGTTCAGATGTTTAGAAAAAAAGAAACTACTATGTACATATACAAAAAAGAAATAGAATAAGATGAATAGAGTCACAAATAGTTTTTGGGAGGATGTACCTTTTTTTATTTTTTTTTGCACAATGTATATTTTATAACCAGAAAGATGTGTGTAGAAATCAGGGATACAGATATGCTTTGAAACATAGAAATATGAGTTTGCAATAAGTTTGATGTATATGTCATACTTCAAGTGCAATACCAATTGTATCGTAATCAAACCAATATGTGTCTAAGACAAACATACTGTATTGAGGAATGGGCACATTGGACCAGACATGGTCAATAAGTGTGTTTTGCAGATGGTATGTGTTGTTCAAAATAAAGCGGAGACTGTATTTGCACATGTAGTTTTCCAATTCTTTTGTTCTGCCAGTGTTTTGTAGCATATCAATATTGAAGTCTCCTACAAGTACAATGGGTTCGTTCAGATGGAAATGGGCCAATGCATTGGAAATAACATGCACTATGTAAGATAATGTTGTATGGGGAGCAGCATACAGATTCAGTATTGCAACTTCTGTTCCATGGGAAAAAAAAATTGCAAGCACCAGTTCAACATTATTTTCTTTGATATGTATATGGTCCAAAATTGGTACATGTTTTTTCACCAATATCATTACCCCATGTGTAATGTAACTTGATATGCAATTGTGATTTGGGAATTGTTTGTTCTGCATGCATAATGCCATGTGTGTTTCTTGCAAGTACAGAATATCAGATTGCATTATATCATAGTCATTTAGTATATCATCCATGTGTGCATTTAAGTTGTGTGTGTTAAGCGAGAGAATTGATACAGATGAATTTGTTTGTATGGATTGGTAATCCTAATGTAGTTTTCATTTTGCGGTGGTCCTCAGTCATTCCATTTCAATATCAACTTTATGTTTCACTCTGAAGTTATCTTTTGTGAGAGGACTTAGTAAATACAAGGAGTCTATGCTTCTGACACGGGACAATGCTTTGTATACATGTCCATGTATCTAAATTCCAGCAAGCTGAAATGCAACATTATCAAGTGTTAGTCCTTGTGATCTGTGGACTGTACGTGCACATGCAAGTTTAATCATGATTTTTTTTCAAATCTTCATTCGAACTGTCTTTGCTGATGTCGATACTGGCTTCAATATTCACAAAATAGGTGTCCAATCGCTTCCAGTGTTTGAATTATATAGATAAGACAACTTGTTTGCTTGTCGCTTTCCTATATGTGGTTCATGGAACTTAATCCAAAGAACATCCACTTTTTTTGTCTTGGTATAGCCTTTCAGTATTCCATCTGCACCATTCACCAAGTCATCCTGTGAATCATAGTTGCAGGCATATATTTCAACCAACATTTCTAATTTGAGGACAAGTTTCAAAGTCAAAGTGACTGAATTTTCATGACATGGCACATTTCCATGGTTGTCTTCTTCTAGGTCAATGGAATTGATGATGATATCATTGCGAGGAATGGGCGACAGCATGTGGCTGCTATGCTTTGCAACATCCTTATTTATGTAGAACGGGTAAGGGAACATTGGGTCTATTGGTGCAGGCTGTAGGCACCTCAAATTGATATAGGTCAAGTCATCATCTGGTTGGCTATTTGTGTGCATTTTATTCAGAATTGCAATGAATGTTTCATTTGCTTGGCGCATTTTAGTATGAAACTCAAAGAATTTAATATTGCCTCTCAAGAAGTCATGGGTGACTGTTTCCATGTTAATGGAAGGTTGTTAAAATATCAAAGAATCTTGGATGGGTTGTGCCTGGTAAAGATCCCCACAAAATATCATGTCAATGTTTCCAAAGTATTTCGTCTGCAGATGTTTTATGCTTCTTAGTCGGTTTTCAATGGAATACAAGAACAGACTCCTAATCAAATATGCTTCATCTATAAAGACAAGTTGGAGTTCCTCATAAATCTTAGACAATGTATCCAACATTTCCTTGCTAAGTGGAAGAAACTGTGACTTGTTAAAATTCATTAAAAATGCAGAGTGGATTGTTGTTCCACCAGCATTGTATGCAGCTTTTCCTGTGTATGCAACTATTAGGCCCTTTGGTTTCATATGATCAGATGAATTGTTTGAATCATAGATTCGTATAAGCATTTGGAACAATGATTTCATTGTGAATGTCTTGCATGTTCCTTCTCTTCCTGTAAGGAACACGTACACAAGACTGTTCATGTTCAAGCATTTTTTAAGAGCAATGTCCTTTACAATTGTTTGTTGTTCAAGATTCAACAGACGTCTTATTATGTGTTATTCATTAATTTTCAATTAGGAACGGATGTTTTGTAACTTGAAAACCAAGATTGATACGTTTTTCACACCCAATCATTAGAGGATGAGGCAAATCCCCTTGTAAGTCATAGGACTCAGAAAGAGTTTTGGTTGTTTTTGGGTTTTTGAATGTGTCATCACGATCCCCAGGGTTTTCTAGTTCATTAAGTGCAACTTCTAGATTGCCCCATGTTGGATTAACATTTTAGGTAAATCTAGCTTCATTCATGTGCACTATAGTCTCATACGTAGCCTCCCATGTAGAGAATTTATTGTAACATCCCGCTATTGCACACTAAGAGAACTTATTCTTTGAGGACACTTGCTCACAAGTGATCTATATTATTATGCGATTAAAACATTGATTTTGATTATAAGGTGTTATGGGTTGATGACATGTTGTTTTACTGCATTGACATAGACAGGTGCGATTGATTTAGTTTTACTGAGTGTGAAGGATTTTGGACCTAAAGGATGCAGAGGCATCGATGGAACCCCTTGGACTCTAGATCAAGTTGGGGAGTGAACCATTGGGGTTTGATTGTTTTATATGTGATATTAGTGCATCTGATTAGATGATATGATTATGGATATGTTGCTGACATGATTCGTTGATGATGCAGGTTGACGATAGCTTGCCGACCAGACTCACATGTGGAGAAGAGGGGTCACACATGACTACCAAAGATGTTGAGGGAGAGCTATGGATAACATCCCTGCCACAACCTACTAGCACTTCCTCTGTGGCTCGAACTGTAGGTTAATGTTTACCTAGTTCGAGAGGACCCACGATGTCATCAGGGCAGACTGCAACAGTCGCTCACAATGATTCTAAGGGGCGCACAACAAAGGTGGGGGGCTTATTCCTTAGAGGCGCTTAGTCTCCCACAAGTTCACCTGGCGGAGTATTGAATCTAGGGATTTTTTATGTCTACCAAGGCAGTCAAGAGGCAAGTGGCACCCTTGGAGCACGTGGTGCATCCTGAAGGGCACATCCCGCAAGAGAAACAGAAAGGGGCGAGTGGCACCCTTGGAGCACCTAGTGCGTCCTCAAGGGAACACCGCATGGTTATTTAATAAATGAATAAACCTAGATGTCTTTAGGACAATAAAGTGTTAAGGAAGATTTGAAACCTTTCCCTAAAAAAAAATAAAAGAAAAAAAATATGTGTGTCGCTTCGCCTAGGAAATTAAGGTCTAGGTCTAATCTTTGTTGGTGGTAAAATTTTACCTTTTTATAAAAAGAAATAATAAAGATAATCTTCATTAACCTTGTGACAAGAAGGGATAAGCAATTAAAGTGTTTTACAAAAATCTGTTGGGATAAAAATTTAAAAAAAAGGGGGGGGGAATAACTGTTTTATTATATTAGGATAATTTAAAAAAATATATTAATTAAAAAGGTGAAAAGGGAAAAAGTTAATTTCTACACCTTCCAAATTGAGTTCTAAATGAAAAAGGGAAAAAGGGGAATTCTAAAATAATTAGGAAACTAGGAAAAGAGGGAAACATAAAAAGAAAAGGGAAACATAAGGGAAAAAGAAGAAAGTCAAACTTAGTAAGGTATCTACCATTAAGAACTTTCTAATTTAAAACTAAACTAACAAATTAATAATGGGGAAAGTCATTAAAACCTGTGAGGGAATTTGGGGACACCTAGGAGCGATTCTAGGAGTGACTCTATGTGGGTGAGGGAATTAGGGGTAAATAATTAATTAAAGAAATTAGTTTTTGGAGGAATGAAGGGATGGGTGACACTTGTACGGGGAGGAATTTTTATGAATTAATTTATTAAACATTAAATAAAATGGGATTTTGGGAAGGTAAAGGAGTTTGAAACTCTATATAATGGAGGGAGGAGAAGGAGGAAGGATCTCTTCTGTTTGTGTAATGTTACGCTGCATAAATCTATACTTGATTGACTTAGCTTGTGGGAGTTGGGATACCCATCTCGGTGAGGAGTGGTAGCTCGGCCTTGAGAGGCGAGCTAGGAGCTAGTTGAATCTTTGGATAGTGTGCATAGCCCCTTTGTGGCTCACAGGGCTAAGGGGGAAGAAGAGTACCCCTAATGTTGGCTGGGAGGTACCGGTGAGGTCTCATCGGTCGACAAGTGGAAGCTTCATGAAGCGCATGGGACATCAATTCAGAGCGGGCAATCAGGAAACGGTACACTTTCTTTATTTTTGCATGGTAGATGGTAGTAGGATTTATTCTTTGCATCTGCATGTTTAATTCGGTAAGTAAATTGATTGTCTTAGCGTTCTAGTTGATGAATGAATTTTTCCATAGCCTATAGCTCGATGATTGATTGACTCCCATGGCCTTCGATTCCTGGCATGTCTTGACCACCCTATGGTGTATTGATTTGTGAAGATTGTGGATGTTCTTTCCATTCATCCCTAGCTCATCATTCCTCCCCTGCGCAGTCGGCTATGAGCCTGATCTACAATCGTCACTTTGGCATTAACAGACCTATGGATCTCAACGCCCTTCTTTTCTATGCGTGGATGATGAGCGAAGGATGTTCCCATCAGTCATCCACCTCCATTATTGTCCTTGGCTGATTGTTTGATTTCGCCATACAGCAAAGACCTCTGCGTATGGATTATCTTGCGCCCTTGTTGGTTTTTCTCTGCACCTTGACTGATAGAATCCCTACAATCATTTCCATGACTTTTCCCATTATATCCTTATGTTCTCTGACTGTTGTCTGTGTTGTATTGGTGTCCTGGTAATGTAAAATATTTAATTTCAGTCTGTGTTTTTATGTTGGCATCCTGAAAATGGAAAATCAATTTAATTTCAATCTGCATTTTTATATTGGTATCCTGGAATGTAAAAAAAAGGGGGATTCAATTTCAGTCTGTGTTTTTATGTTGCCATCGTAAAAATGGAAAATCAATTTAATTTCTAAGTCTGCGTTTTTATATTTGGTACACTGGAGTTGGATAAATGTTTGTGTATTTCTTGGTCTGCGTTGATGGTATCCTGGAAATGGCAAAACGAATTAAATTCTCTATCTACATCTTGTTTTACTGTTGGTGTGATTTTTTCCCTTGTTGAATACTGAGTTAAGCATTAAAACTTATTGCTATTGGATTCCTATGAATGCCCATGAATTGCAATTAAATGACCTCTACGTATTCCTATTGAATTCCCATGATTTTTACCATTAAATGTGATTGAGTTTGATGTTCTTATCCACGAATTTGCCAGAGAAATTATCTATGTGTCTTCCTGTTGAATTGCCCATGACTTTTGCCATTCAATTCGTGACTGAGAATGTTGTGGAATGCCCACATTTTTGTCTTTTAAAGGTGGACGAATATGTTGTTTATTTTCCCACAATTTTTTTCATTCAATTTGTGGTTGAGAATGTCATGGAATGCCCACGTTTTTTTCTTTTAAAGGTGGATGAATATGTTGTTTATTTGCCCACGATTTTTGTCATTTAATTCGTGACTAAGAATATTGTGGAATGCCAACGTTTTTGTCTTTTAAAGGTAGACTGATATGTTGTTTATTTGCCCATGATTGTTTTCATTTAATAATTGAATGAGAATGTTGTGGAATGCCCATGTTTTTGTCTTTTAAAGGTAGACTGATATGATGTTTATTTGCCCACAATTTGTCATTTAATTCATGACCGAGATGTTGTGGAATGCCCACGTTTTTGTATTTTAAATGTGGACTGAGTTGTTGTTGAAATTTCCCACGATTTTAGCCATTTGAATCATAAACTGACTTACTGGAATGACCACAGTTTGATATTTAAAAATTGACTGAGTTGTTGTTGAAATTGCCCACGATTTTAGCCTTTTAAATCATAACTGACTTTGCAGTAAATGACCATGATTTTGCCTTTAATCTGTGACTGTGTTTGCCCTTATATGATGGACTGCGTTGATGTTGATTGGATATGTTTGCCTTTAATTGTTGAGTTTGTTGTCGACTGGACATGTTGCCATTAAATTTGTGTATTGTGTTTTGTTGACGTATGGAACAACGTTTTTCCTTTAAAACTGTGACTGTGTTGTTGCTAGAATGACCATGATTTTCCACCATTTCTGCACTACATTTTTACTATTATGTGCTATAGCAAGTTAATGGAAAATGGATTTCTTCTTAATGAGTATTTTCCACAGTGATTTAAATGGTCAAGAGTCATGTTAAATGCCTTGTTATCTGCTATGATAATTGTTATGTTTATTATCATATTAATTGCCATTTTATTGCTACAACAAGTTAATGGTCAACGGATCTCTTCTTAATAACTAATTGCCACAAGAAGTTAAATGGAAAATAGTCATGTTATTCGCCTTGTTATTTCTATATTAATTGTTATGTAACTGCTATGTTAATTTCCTTGTTGAATTGCTCCAACAATGTTAATAGTTAGTAGTTTCCTTCTCAATGTTAATGGACTGCTAGTATTGTTAGTTCGGCCAATATAGTTAGACTACATGTTGAGGTTTAAATTGTTCATAAGGGTTATAATGGTAGCGTTCGACATTACTTTTGTTAATGTTGTTATCTAAGTTAATGGCTAGTCGGATGGAGATTTGGATTATTATAGAATTGTCCATTTAGGTTGTAACAATGATTAAAATTTGATTGGTGAGTAAAGACTAGATTGCCAATTTTAGACTTGATAAATTGATTATAATTGAGTTTAGATTATATTTATAATTATAGTTCTAGTATTGATTACTTAGACTTGCTAGATTGATTGTATTAATGTGAAATTAGTGAGTGCATTAATGAATAGTTATAACTTAGATGTGCCCCGTCTAGAATGGCAACTCATGTTAAATTCGATTTTAATCATTGACTAGTTCAGACTGGGTGATTGGTTGGGTGTGGACGATGTCGTGTATTGGCTTGTGACATCCCTTGTCTTCATCCTCTGTCATTTCATCGACCTGTTGTTGGGTTACGGGTGTGGTTTCCTCTCGGTATTCAGTTTCTAGAGCGTCAAATTTATCTAGAGTCCTTGGTCCAGACAAGAGGTGACGTGCCAAGGTTATTAACACATCTATCACCTGGGGACAGCATGATTCCTGATGAGGGGATCATGGCATGCCTTAGGGATAGCGGCGAATGAGATCTTCTCCAGAGTAGGTGATTTTGTGTGAGTGTTGTCGAGCATGCAGGTTTCTCTTGGCACAAGGGTCGAACGCCTTCATCCATTAGGTCCGCGCACCTTGAGATTCTATCCTTTGCTCGTCTAGGCCTTGATGTCGGGATGGGGATGTTGTGCCTTAGCCTGTAGGCTTGGTCGTGGTTGTGTCGGGCAGGTATTCATCCTCCTTGTTATTATGTGCATGTTTTGCCAATTGTCATTGTGCACGTGTGTGGTGTCATAGTAACCTGTTGCCTAGACTGTCGTCAGTGGTGTGGTTAAATTGTTGTCATCGTCGCCTTCTTTCCTATTAACTCCTAAAAACAAAAACAAAAATTGGCTTGTTGTCGTAACGATGGGGACATTACATATGGTATCAGAGCTGGTTCAACCCACGACTTAGGATCACTACGAATTTTGTTGATATTATTTGATTATAATGTTGCTAATTGAGTTGACTTGTATTCATGTAGGTAATCATGGTTAGAGGACGTCGTGGAGGCAGATGACGGGGTGATAGAGAAGGAGGCACGACGCCTCCATTAGAATCCACGCTTGAGGGGTCTAACCCCCAGGGAGACGAACAGGTTGTCGGGCAGGAGCAAATAGCAGTAGGTGATGTGGTCAGAATGATGATATATTTTCAGCGCATGTCTAAGGCACTCATAAGATGTTTGGATAGAGATGAGGTCAGAGCGTCGACACCCCCTGAGGGTCCACCACGCACTCCGATCAGTACTAGTAGCATTCACCGTGAACTCGAGAAGGTTAAATTTCTCGAGTTCTTTGGTGCCCCGGACGGTGCAGCCGCCGAGGCATGGTTGGAGAATATGGAGATGTGCTTTGCACTTTGCGACTACACCTCCAACATGAAGGTCTGCATGATGATATTTCAACTGAAGGGGAGCGCTCTTCTATGGTGGAAGACGCTCCTACCACAGCTGAACATGGTCGTCAAAGACGTGTCATGGAAACTATTCGAGGAATGGTTTCGAGAGAGGTACCTATCAGAGGAATTCATTGAGCATCATCTCAATGAGTTCAATGCCTTACAATGGGGCGATCGTAAAGTCCCCGAGTACGAGGCCCGTTTTATGGAGTTTCTCCGGTATGCTTCACATCTTAACACAAAGAAACTTAAGGTCAACAGGTTCGTGTTCAACCATAATGGAAACCTACATGAAAAGGTTATGATTATGATGCCTCAAACCTTGCATTATGCCATCCAAAAGGCCCTCATAGCAGAGGAGGAGCTTATCAGCGGGGGTCAGAGCAAGACTCCAGGAAGACCGACAAGACAGGTGTCATCTGGTGCACAGCAGCCTCAAACACCAGCCAGACTTACGTCCAAATATTGTGGCTTCCAGAGAGGATCCACTTTAACTACACCTCAGTGACCAATGCTTCAGCAGTAGACACCTTATCGGGGACCACAGCATCAGCAGCAGCGTCGACTGCAACAGCAACAGTTTAGGCTTGTTCAGCAAAACAGACCAGGATTCCAAGTCGATGGGTCATCATCTTCTATTTCGGGTACCAGGACTACTAGACTGAAGAAGGGGTACCAATGTGACTTCCCTATGGAGAGGACTAGAGCATCTGGATCATCTGGGCCCACTACCGTGGAAGATTTGGGAAAGGCCCATCGGATTCACATAGTGGTGAATAAACGCCAGGCAGAGCACCAATTGACTATGCTCGAGACATCAGGTACCCTCGCTGACCAGACCCTTAGTATTTTTATTGATCCTGGTGCTACCAAGAGTTTCATTTCGGGTGTCGCGCTAAAAAGGAATAAGGTAAAGGTAGTTGGACAGGATGAGTTTAACTTCGTAGAGATGGCTTCGGGAGCCAAACAGAAGGTTGGAGGAAAGGTTACGGGTTGTACCCTTAACCTGGGAGAGTTTGTCACCAGGGCCTACCTGTACGTCACGATCTTAGGATCTTATGACGTCGTGATCGGTATGGACTGGTTGGAATCGCATGAGGCAATACTCAACTGCAAGATGAAATGGTTGAGCTTGGTCGATGATGAGGGACAAAGATGTGTGATTGTAGGATGGAGCCAGGGATTTTCCATGAGGTTCATCTCTTCCTTACAACTATGGAAGAGCATGCGCAATGGGTGTAAGATTTATGCAATCCTTGCGTTAAACGAGAAGGGACTAGCAAAAAGTCTAGAACACCTTCAGGTGGTGAGAGATTTTGCAGAATTCTTTCCAGAGGAGTTACCTGGGATTCTGCCGGAGAGGGAATTGGAGTTTACTATAGACCTAAAACCGGGGACTGAACTGATAGTTAGGATGCCTTATCAGATGTCGACCCCGGAGTTACAAGAGTTGAGAATTCAACTGAAAGAATTGTTGGACCTGGGAATGATACATCTAAGTGTGTCACCGTGGGGTGCGCCTGTTATTTTCATACGAAAGAAGGATGGCTCATGGAGGCTCTGCATTGACTACCGTCAATTGAAGAAGGCAACGATCAAGAATCAGTATATGTTGTTGAGGATTGATGATCTGTTTGATCAAATGAAGGGCGCGACGGTGTACTCAAAGATTGACTTGCGATCAAGATACCACCAGTTACGGATTAAGGAGGATGATGTCCCTAAGACAGCCTTTAAGATGAGGTTTGGACATTACGAGTTTATTGTTTTACCGTTTGGACTGATGAATGCCCTAGGGGTATTCATGAGTTTGATGAAAGGTGTGTTCCGCGAGTACTTGGACAAGTTCGTCCAAGTATTCATTGACGATATTTTGATTTACTCTCGGACAAAAGAAGAGCATGACGAGCACTTGCGCTTGGTACTACAGTGTTTGCGAGAGCACAAATTGTATGGGAAGTTGTCCAAATGCTCATTTTATCAATCAAGGATTCACTACTTGGGGCATGTCATCTCCGGCGAAGGTATCATCGTGGATCCAGCAAAGGTCGAGGCTATTATGGAATGGCTTACGCCAACAAGTGTCCCGAAAGTGCGTAGCTTCATGGGTTTAGCAGGATACTATCGATGATTCATTGAGGGATTTTCCAAGATAGAAAATTCGATCATAGAATTGCAAAAGAAAAACAAGAATTTTGTTTGAACCGAGAAATGGGTGGAAGCATTTCGGAGGCTCAAGGAGTTGTTGACAACAACACCGATACTAAAGGTCCCTGACATGGATGAAAACTTCTTGGTATGCACTGACACATCCAAGGAAGGCTTAGGCGGAGTCTTGATGCAATATGGATGAGTGATTGCTTACATCGCGAGGAAACTGAGAAGGCATGAGGAGAACTACGCAACACACGATTTGGAGTTGTTCTCCATCGTATATGCCTTGAAGGTTTGGAGACACTACCTTGTTGGATGAAAATTTGAACTAAAGACTGACCACTTTGGACTACAACACATATTTACGCAAATCGACCTGGACGCGTGACAATGGCGTTGGTCGGAATTTCTTAGCTAGTACGACTTCGAGATTACTTACATAAAAGGGATAGTGAATCGAGTGGAAAATGCATTGAGTCGGAGACCACGCATCTTTTTAGTTTTGCCTCTTTAGACTAATCTACATGAAAATATTTTAACTTTACAGCATGACGATGACTGGTACAAAGAGGTCGAGGGTTTTATCGGACAAAACAGGATGATGGTACCACGATTTGAAGGATTTACGTTTGACAACGATGGATTATTGATATTTAAAAATAAGATTTACGTACCACCGAACGACGATTTGAGGCGTTTGATCCTAAATGAGGCTCATAGAGCAGTGTACATGGATCACCTAGGAGTCATGAAGATGAGGGCATACCTTAAACCCTTATTCCTCTGGAAGGGAATGAAGTCCGACATAGTCAACTATGTGGCCATATGTCTAGAATTTCAGTAGGTGAAGGCTGAACATAGACACCCAGCAGGATTACAACAGCCACACGATATTCCGGAATCAAAATGGGAGGTTATTTCGATGGACTTTATTGTTGGATTGCCACTGATGACAAGGAGACATGACTCGATTTTCGTAGTAGTAGACACTCTGACGAAGAGTGCTCACTTTATTCCTGTAAGTACGACGTATCATGCACCTAACATAGCTAGATTTTTCATTAGTGAGATTGTGAGGCTGCATGGCGTGCCTAAGAGGATTATATCTGATCAAGGATCGGTGTTTACTAGACGATTTTGGATGAGTTTGCAAGAGGCATTGGGAACCCAACTTAACTTCAGTACGACGTATCACCCAAAGACTAATGGGTAGACCAAACGAATGAACCAGACCTTGGAGGACATATTGTGCATGTACGTGATGGACCAACAAAAGCATTGGGAATAATTCTTGCCACTGGTGGAGTTCGCTTCTAACAACAGTTACCAAAGCACCATTAAGATGGCACCTTTCGAGTTTATTTACGGGTGACCATGTCGGACGCCTTTGAGTTGGGATTAGCTTGACGATAGGGTCCTGGTAGGACCAGAAGCGATCCAAGAAATGGAAGAGAAAATGAAAACAATAAGACAAAGGATTAAAGAAGCGCAGGATCAGCAGAAGAGTTATGTCGATGTGCACCATGTCGATCGTAGTTACGAGGTTAGCAATTGAGTCTTCTTGCGGGTTAAACCACATAAGAGTTCGATCAAGTTTGGAAAAGAAGCGAAACTCTCTCCTAGGTTCGTGGGACCTTTCGAGATTTTGGAGAGAAAGGGGCTCGTGGCCTATCGACTAGCCTTGCCTAATTCTTTGAGGTGTATGCATGACGTTTTTCATGTATCTATTTTGAGACATTATATTAGTGATCCTACACATGTTATTGGCATGAGTTATTTGCAGGTGTCGGATGAGGGGGCGCTCACGGCTGAGCCAATCTTCATCCTGGATCGTCGTGTTCGACAGCTACGACATCAGACAGTAGATCATGAGAAGGTCTAGTGGGATAATTATATTCCACACTCGGCGACCTAGGAGGACGCATATGATATCCGCCAGCAGTTTCCATTTTTGTTTGATAGATAGACTTATGATACTGTGATACACATTATTTTGACCTTTGTACTATGAAACTTCGGGACGAAGTTTAGACCAACAGGGGGTGTATGTAACATCCCGCTCTTGCGCACTGAGTGAACTTATTTTTTGAGGACACTTGCTCGCAAGTGATTTGGATTATTATGCTATTAAAACATTGATTTTGATTATAAGGCGTTATGGGTTGATCACATGTTTTTTTACTGCATTGACATAGATAGGTGCAATTGATTCCGTTTTACTGAGTGTGCGGGATTTTGGACCTCGAGGATGCAGAGGCATCGATGGAACCCCTTTGACTTCGGATCGAGTCGAGGAGTGAACAATTGGGGTTTGATTGTTTTATATGTGATATTAGTGCATCTGATTAGATAATATGATTATGGATATGTTGCTGACATGATTCGTTGATGATGTGGGTTGACGATAGCTTGCCGACCAGATTCACATGTGGAGTAGAGGGGTCACGCATGACTACCAGAGATGTTGAGGGAGAGGTGTGGATAGCAACCCTACCACAGCCTACTATCACTCTCGCCATGGCTCGAACTGTAGGTTAACATTTACCTAGTTCGAGAGGACCCACGATGCCGTGAGGGTAGACTGTGAGAGTCGCTCTCGATGATTCTAAGGGGCACGCAATAAGTCAAGGGCCTTATTCCTTAAAGGCCCTTAGTCTCCCACAAGTTCACCTAACGGAGTATTGAATCCAAGGTTTTTTATGTCTACCAAGTCAGTCAAGAGGCGAGTGGCACCCTTGGAGCACGTGGTGCATCCTGAAGGGCATGTCGGGCAAGAGAAATAGAAAGAGGTGAGTGGCACCCTTGGAGCACCTAGTGCGTCCAGAAGGGCACACCGCGTGGTTATTTAATAAATGAATAAACCTAGATGGATTTAGGACAATAAAGTGTTAAGGAATATTTGAAACCTTTCCCTAAGAAAAAAAAAAAATGTGTGTCGCCCCGCCTAGGAAATTAAGGTCTAGGTCTAGTCTTTGTTGGTGGTAAAAATTTACCTTTTTATTAAAAATAAATAAAAAATAATAATAAATATAATATTCATTAACCTTGTGACAAGAAGGGATAAGAAATCAAAGCGTTTTACAAAAATCTATTGGAATAAAAATTTAAAAAAATGGGGGAATAATTTTTTTATTATATTAGGATAATTTTAAAAAATATTATTAATTAAAAAGGGGAAAATGGAAAAAGTTAATTTCTACACCCACGAAATTGAGTTCTAAATGAAAAAGGAAAAAAGGGGAATTCTAAAATAATTAGGAAACTAGGAAAAGAGGGAAACATAAAAAGAAAAGGGAAACACAAGGGAAAAAATAGAAATTCAAACTTAGCAAGGTATCTACCATTAAGAACTTTCTAATTTAAAACTAAACTAGCAAATTAATAGTGGGGAAAGTCATTAAAACCTGTGAGGGAATTTGGGGACACCTAGGAGCGATTCTAGGAGTGACTCTAGGTGGGTGAGGGAATTAGGGGTAAATAATTAATTAAAGAAATTAGTTTTTGGAGGAATCAAGGGGATGGGTGACACTTGTACGGGGAGGAATTTTTATGAATTAATTTATTAAACATTAAATAAAATGGGATTTTGGGAAGGTAAAGGAGTTTGAAACTCTATATAATGGAGGGAGGAGAAGGAGGAAATATCTCTTCTATTTGCATAATGTTATGCTACAAAAATCTATACTTGACTGACTTAGCTTGTGGGAGTTGGGATACCCAGCTCGGTGAGGAGTGGTAGCTCAGCCTTGCGAGGCGAACTGGGATCTAGTTGAATCTATGGATAGTGTACCTAGCCCATTTTCGACTCGGGGGGATAAGGGGGAAGAACAGTACCCCTAGAGTTGGCTGGGAGGTACCGGTGAAGTCTCATCGGTTGGCAAGAGGGAGTTGAACGAAGTGTGTGGTACATCAATTCAGAGCGGGCGATCAGGAAATGATACGCTTTCTTTATTTTTGCATGGTAGATGGTAGTAGGATTTATTCTTTGGATCTGCATGTTTAATTGGGTAAGTAAATTGATTGTCTTAGCGTTCTAGTTGATGACTAAATTTTTCCAGAGCCTATAGTTCGATGATTTATTGACTCCCGTGGCCTTCGATTGCTGGCATGTCTTGACTTCCCTGTGGTGTATTGATTTGTGAAGATTGTGGATGTTCTTGACACTCGTCCCTAGCTCATCAATCCTTGTCTGAGCATTCAGCCAGGAGCCTGATCTACGGTCGTCGCTTCGGCGTTAATAGACCTATGGATAGCAATGCCCTACTTTTTTGTGTGTGGATGATGAGTGAAGGACATTCCCATCAGTCGTCTACCTCCGTTATTGTCCTTGGTTGATTGTTTGATTTCACCATCTAGCAAAGACCTCTGCATATGGATTATCTTGCATCCTTGTTGGTTTTTCTCTGTGCCTTGACTGATAGAATCCCTGCAATCATTTCCATGAATTTTCCCATTGGATCCTTGTGTTCTCTAACTATTGTCTACATTGGATTGGTGTCCTGGTAATGTAAAAGATTCAATTTTAGTCTGCATTTTTATGTTGGCATCCTGAAAATAGAAAATCAATTTAATTTCAGTCAGCATTTTTATATTGGTATCCTGGAATGTAAAAAAAAAGGGGGATTTAATTTTAGTCTGCATTTTTATGTTGGCATCCTGAAAATGGAAAATCAATTTAATTTCTAAGTCTGCGTTTTTATATTTGGTACACTGGAATTGGATAAACATTTGTGTAATTCTCAGTCTGCGTTGTAATGGTATCCTAGAAATGGCCAAACAAATAAAATTCTATGTCTGCATTTCGTTTTACTGCTGGGGCGATTTTTTCCCTTGTTGAAGACTGAGTTAAGCATTAAAACTTACTTTTATTGGATTCTTGTGAATGCCCACGAATTGCAATTAAATGCCCATGATTTTTACCCTTAAATGTGATTGAGTTTATTTTTCTTATCCACGAATTTGCCATAGAAATGATCTATGCATCTTCCTGTTGAATTGCCCACGATTTTTGTCATTCAATTCATGACTGAGAATGTTGTGGAATTCCCACGTTTTTGTCTTTTAAAGGTGGACGGATATGTTGTTTATTTGCCCACGATTTTTGTCATTCAATTCGTGACTGAGAATGTTGTAGAATGCCCACATTTTTTCCTTTTAAAGGTGGATGGATATGATGTTTATTTGCCCACGATTTTTTTCATTTAATTCATGACTGAGAATGTTGTGGAATGCCCACCTTTTTGTCTTTTAAAGGTAGATTTATATGTTGTTTATTTGCCCACAATTTTTGTCATTTAATTTGTGACTGAGAATGTTGTGGAATGCCCACGTTTTTGTCTTTTAAAGGTACACTAATATGTTGTTTATTTGGCCACAATTTTTTTCATTTAATTCGTGACCGAGATGTTGTGGAATGCCCACGTTTTTGTCTTTTAAACGTGGACTGAGTTGATGTTGAAATTTCCCATGATTTTAGCCATTTGAATCATAAACTGACTTGTTGGAATGACCATGGTTTGATATTTAAAAATTGACTGAGTTGTTGTTGAAATTGCCCACGATTTTAGCCATTTAAATCATAACTGACTTTGCAGTAAATGACTATGATTTTAGCTTTAATCTGTGACTGCATTTTCCCTTATATGATGGACTGCGTTGATGTTGATTGGATACGTTTTCCTTTAATTGTTGATTTTGTTGTCGACTGGGAACGTTGCCATTAAATTTGTGTACTTCGTTTTGTTGATGTATAGAACAATGTTTTGCCTTTAAAATTGTGACTGTGTTGTTGCTAGAATGACCGCGATTTGCCACAATTTGTGCACTGCGTTTTTACTGTTATGTGATATAGCAAGTTAATGGACAATGGATTTATTCTTAATGAGTATTTTCCACAGTGAGTTAAATGGTCAGGAGTCGTGTTAAATGCCTTGTTATCTGCTATGATAATTGTTATGTTTATTATCATATTAATTACCATGTTATTGCTACAACAAGTTAATGGTTAGTGGATCTCTTCTTAATAACTAATTGTTACAGCAAGTTAAATGGACAGCAGTCATGTTATTCGCCTTGTTATTTCTATATTAATTATTATGTAACTGCTATGTAAATTTCCTTGTTGAATTGCTCCAACAATGTTAATAGTTAGTAGTTTCTTTCTCAATGTTAATGGACTGCTAGTACTGTTAGTTCGACCAATATAGTTAGACTACATGTTGAGGTTTAAATTGTTCATAAGGGTTATAATAGTAGCATTCTACATTAAGTTTGTTAATGTTGTTATCTAAGTTAATGGCTAGTCGGATGGAGATTTAGATTATTATAGAATTGTCCATTTAGGTTGTAACAATGATTAAAATTTGATTGGTGAGTATGGACTAGATTTCCAATTTTAGACTTGCTAAATTGATTATAATTGAGGTTAGATTGTATTTATAATTATAGTTATAGTATAATTTGATTACTTAGACTTTCTAGATTGATTGTATTAACATGAAATTAGCCGGTGCATTAATGACTAGTTATAACTTAGATGTGCCTTGTCTAGAATGGCAACTCATGTTAAATTCGATTGTAATCATTGACTAGTTCAAACTGGGTGATTGGTTGGGTGTGGACGATGTCGTGTATTGGCTTGTGACATCCCTTGTCTTCATCGTCTGGCATTTAGTCGACCTTTTGTTGGGTTACGGGTGTGGTTTCCTCTCGGTATTCAATTTCTAGCACGTTGAATTTATCTAGAGTCCTTGGTCCAGACAGGAGGTGACGTGCCAAGGTTATTGACGCATCTATCACCTAGGGATGACATGATTCCTAATGAGGGGATCATGGCATGCCTTAGGGGATAGCGGTGAATGAGATCTTGTTCACAGTAGGTGCTTTTGTGTGAGTGTTGTCAAGCGTGCAAGTTTCTCTTGGCACAAGGGTCGAACGTCGTCAGGCGTTAGGTCTGTGCACCTTGAGGTTCTAGCCTTTTCTCATCTAGGCCTTGATGTCAGGATGGGGATGTTGTCCCTTATCTTGTAGGCATGGTCATGTTTGCATCAGGTAGGTAGTCATCCTCCTTGTTATTCTGCGCATGTTTTGTCAGGTGTCTTTGTTAAGAACCAAATATCAATATAGCATAGAAAATCCTCAGAAAAAGTACTCAACGCCTTGAAAAAGAGATAATTTCAGATAATAATCCTCTTCGAGGGGGAAACCTCCTTTTACCCCACTTAAATGTTCAAGTATAAGATGATTCAAAATGAAAATGTCTCCTTGGTATATATAGGAGACTAGGAGGTATAATTACAACTAATGGCCTAAATCCGACATAAATAAAATAACATTACTAATATAATATGCCCCAATTAAGGCGTAATGAGACAATATTAGGGATTAACATGTCCCTCCCCTTCAGACAAGTGTTTTCCGCAACGCTTGAGTAACCCTGGATGTTTATGTATAAAAGACTCATTTTCCCAAGTGGAATCTTCAGCCGGTAGTTTCCTCCATTTAATGAGATACTCTGAAATGGATCTATTCCTCAACTGGAGAATTCTTGTGTCAGTGATGGCTTCAAGCTCCAATATGATTTTTCCTTCCTTGTCAAGTTCTGTCAATATAGATTGAACTGGGATCTTGTCACCTATAACCTTCTTTAAGCATGAAACATGGAAAACTGGGTGTACTCGTGAAGATGCAGGTAGCTCCAATTTGTATTCCATAGTACCAATATTTTGCAACACCTTATAAGGGTCATAGTACTTTGTTGATAATTTATTATCCTTCTTGGTTTGCTTGAGGAACATCTGTTTGTATGGTTGTAGTCTTAAAAATAACCAATCCCCTACTTCAAAACTTCTTTCACTACGATGTTGATCTGCTTGTTGTTTCATGTGATTTTGTGCCATGGTCAGGTTGTCCTTTAAGATTTGGAGAACTTGTTGT
>ML783538.1:1078720-1127458 GCA_009831015.1 Picea engelmannii | reverse complement strand
GATTGTTTTACCTGGAACACCTTCTTGAGACTAGTCAATAGGACTAGTCAGATACCCTATCTTACACAGGGTGTATCTACAAATTTAAGATGACCCAGAAGATGAAATTTTTACCACAGATACCTTACTAATTTCTATAAATAGCCTCTAGAGTTCAGGGTCTGAAACGTTACAGAAAAATTTTTATAGCGAAAATTCCACAATGACTCAATTCAGGATGATTCCAGAACCCTATCTTGTAGAGGTTGTATCTCCGAAAGTATAATGCCTCAGGAGATGAATTTTGAACCCAACGTACCTTGATCCGTCTACTAAATATCCTCCAATCCGTTCCTTCTAAAATGTTGTAGAAAAGAATTTATAGTGAAAATTCCAAGGTGTCTCAGATGTAGCAGCGAAACCCCAAGACCTTGAGCTCTAATACCATATGTTAAGAACCAAATATCAATATAGCATAGAAAATCCTCAGGAAAAGTACTCAATGCCTTGAAAAAGATATAATTTCAGATAATAAGCCTCTTCGAGGGGGAAACCTCCTTTTACCCCACTTAAATGTTCAAGTACAAGATGATTTAAAATGAAAATGTCTCCTTGATATATATAGGAGACTAGGAGGTATAATTACAACTAATGGCCTAAAGCCGACATAAATAAAATAACATTACTAATATAATATGCCCCAATTAAGGGGTAATGAGCGAATATTAGGGCTTAATAGTCTTTGTGGCCGTGTGTGGTGTCATAGTAACCTATTGCCTGGACTGCGTTCTTGCGTTCATCGTCACTGGTGTGGTTAAATTGTTGTCATCATCACCTTCTTGCCTCTTAACTCCTAAGAACAAAAAACAAAAATTCGCTTGTTGTCATAATGATGGGGACATTACAGTTATGTATTAATGTCTCTTCATTTTCATCGAACGGAACGTCTAGCAACCATTTTTCTCTATAATAGTTTTCATAGTCACAATGTTTATTGTATTTGACAAACCGTATGACAAAGTGTTTTTTTATTTTTGATATGGGTGCACCATTTTTTTTGTAATGCGATACGAATTCTGCTAAGAAAATATGCCTAATAGGAGATGGACATTGGATGTAGTAATCAATAATAGAGAGGCATACAACATCCTCTGAATTGTTAGGCTCTTGTTGCAGCAAAACCAGTGGTTTAAGCACAAATGTGCATTTTTCAAGTGGAGATGTGTTTATGAAGACACATTTTCTAGAACTACAAGTGAGGGGCAAGGAAAGTGCAATGTGAACTGCTTGTTGAGCAAACATTTGTTGAAGATTAAGCAATGTATTTCCAAGTGTGCGTATCATTTGTATGGTATCAATATGACTTATTTCATGTTCTTTGTGTATTCTTCTGAATGCACTTGTCATAGATTTGTCAATCTTCGTCATATACAAGGTACAGTACGACGCTGCAGCATATGCATTCAGCACGTACTGCACATTTGTATTTTCTTTCCACATAACTAGCATGTCCTTGGAGAAACTGTTGTTGGAAATATGGGAGAGTTTTTGTTTAAGGAAAAATGTTAGTTTCCTAAGCGTACATTGTATGGCTTGGATGTACTCATCTTCTAATAGATTTACCTGTGTCAAGAAGCCATCAAAGCTCATCATTTCGTCAAATCCTCCTTATTCTCGAAATGCAAACAAGGATTTAGATTTCTCAACAACAACATTGTCCTCTAGACTAACTGGCTCTATGATTCTTGTAGCTCTCATTGGTGGCACGGGAAATTTGTATCTGTAATGCAAGTTTTTTCATTTTATACAACTTCTTGTATGGTAGTGTCTATGTACTTTCGCAAGATCTGGATCCAAATGATCTGTGTTGCATGTTATGTATTTATCCACAAATTGTTATCAGCTCCATAGACCGGTTGACCCTCTATCCACAACAATGTGTGGTCATGTTCATTTCCCCTATTCTGGAATTCATCATGGCATATCAATTGTCTCAAAGAATTTATTCTATGTCTATAGTAGCGAGTACATGTCACCGGGTATTTTCTAATGAGGTAGTCAGTGTCGTTATTTTCCAGTGTATCGGTTTCTTTTTTATGTTTCCTATTCCTATGAAGGTCATATACGGCAGGCACCAATGGATCCCAAAAATGCTCTGCACTTGTAAATGTGATGAAAAATGTTGGCGGACCCAATTGCCGGATCATTGAAAAAAAAAAAATGTTTTGTTGCAAATAGTCAGGAGAGGTGCGGATGTTTTTGAAATCTATGTATCCAATATCAGATTTCATAATTTTTTATAGGTTTACTTTGTACTTCACATCCTTGGAAAACAACTTTCTTCCTTGTAACTGACCTTTTCTTATTCGGACCCACATGCAGGACAAAACTTGCTCTATTATTATGCGCATTGTTTTGAAAAACAAATTTGTTATGTGACAGGAGAAGTAACTGCTTGAATGTAGCAGCTCCCATCTGACTATTTTATGATAATTGAATTGTTCTGTAATATCAGTGCCATGTGGATCTCCATAGAAGAGTGTTGGAAAGTTCATTTCCTCAACGAATTTGTCCTTGAATATTCCAAGTGGACGTTGCCCCTCAGTAGGTGCAATTTCGACAATTTTGTCTGGCAAGTCACAAATGCATTGTGAATCAGTCAAGCCATGCACCAATGTTTCAGTGGGTGTTTCATTCTCCAATTCATCACTTGCATCAAAATCACTAGGATTTTCAAGAGTGTCTGCGGAGTTGCCATGTTCTTCTGCAAGAACACTGTTCCAGTTGGCATTTATACAAATTTTCTCTGCTTTGTATAGGGCTCTGGAACATAATTCCTTTAATGATTTCATAATAGCATGCACACACACTTTTCCTGTCTGATAGTCATTTTTGTATCGCAAGATTCTTTTCAGAGCCACAACAATTGTAATTGTATTGTTAATGAATTGTGGTAATGATTTTTGCACAACATTTGGCTGAACAAGCACATTAATAATTGATCATGTTAAGCCCATCTAGGGTCATTCATAGCCCCAAGGTCTTATTTGAGCAAATGAAATTCGCAGAGACACAAGTCTCTCCTCAAGTTTCATAAGTGCACTTACATCTGCTAGTGTTGTATTACATATTATTCAGTTAGGGGTTGCAAACTGTGGCAGTTTTCCATTTTCAAGCGATCGTTTACATGGAAGACAAAATTTCCCACTAGAAAATGGTTTATCATGCACTGTCAAGAGAAGGTATTCTTCTTGCAAATCAGGCGTGAAAGACTTACTATTTTTTTTTAAATTCAATTATTCACAAATTGCACATGAAATGGAAGGAGTGTCTTTCATTTGTTTCATGTAGTTTTGTCTTGCATTTTTCTTTCGCAGGGAAGTATTGGTAGAAAATATTTCCTGGTTTTCATTGCTACTACTGCATGGTGTTGCTTGTAGATCATGAACTGGCATAGTTGCATCACCATTCTCAGATATGCAATCGCACCTATTTATGTTTTGTTCTGCACGAACAAATTTCTTTACATTGTGATATGTGAGTTTCTCTCTAAAAGGAAGTGTATAAATGTATTTTTTTCTCTCGCACATGACCTTTTTCAAGTTGTGGTAACTTACTCTATGTTTCTTGCCCAAGGGAGGGACGAGCTAGTGGCAACTGGGATGAATTTCACTCTCACCCAGCGTCTGAGAAACTACTTTACGTTTTTTGTTCAAGGGCCTAGATGACCTTATCAGAAGTCGAACGAATTTGACCAATATTTTTTTTAAATTGTGATAACTTACTCTACGTTTTTTGTCTAAGCACTCTATGGCCTCATCACAACTATCATGAATTTTACACATGTTTTTTTTGTTCAAGCCCTATCTGCCCATATCGCAACTGGGAGGAGTTTCATTTTCACTAAAAATCATTCCACGCATATGCAAATTCGATGTCGTTTGGGTGGCATGGATAGTTAACCCTGAACTACCGATATGTGAAAGCAAAGGTTCATAATGGATATCTGTTGTATCTACTTTCAACTAGAGGATGTCAATTGTTCGATCGTAATTTGAATCAATAACCCAGGAATGGACACTAGCATCTGGCAAGGGCGACCACACCTGGATATTCACTCTGAATATCATAGACAGCCATTACAAATAGAATCTGCAACCCTCCATATTCCCTTTTTCATATGGAAGCACCATGTTCACAAGGTATTCCTGCCAACTTCCAACTGCCGGCATATTTTCTATGAGATATGGGCAAAGGTGTTGATGCAAGCACCTAAAAGCCTGTTGGTTGCTGCCTATAATTGCATTACAAAAGGACTGTACAGTGTAACGTCGCAGCGACTAAACATCGAACTCCGTTGCCACCAAACAACAAATTGCACTGAACAGACTATTCCCACAGCTAGACACAACGTTTGTTGCCAGTTGTAAACCATGGCAATCTATGCCATGCAAAATCCGTTTCCATTGCGATTGAAGGTCTTTGCAAATAACAGATAAGTAGATACGAGAACCTTCTATATTGTATATGGACATTTTCTTGTATAGCACTGGTTCATAATGGCCACTGAGGGCATTGGCATCATGGAACAAGATGTAATATGGATTGTCAGATGCAGTTTTGTTGAATAGTAGATATCTTGTTTTTCTTGTCAATGACCAAATGCCAACTGATATATTCAGTCAGTTAGACAACCACTGTATACAAAATGTATCTCCCCAAAGTCCCCTCTCATGCACAGGCAGAAATGGAGATGCAGACAATCGCATCTTTGAAAAATACGTAGTGACATCATGTATTCCATGCAACTACTGAAAAAAATCAGATTCCAATTCGTATTCATAGGATTGCAAAGCCTCAGCATCACCATTTTTAAAAAAGGTGAAGAAATAATCTATCAATCCATTGCACAGCTCAGTCAACGAATAGCGGAAATGCAATAGAACCTGGAATGTATCGAAAAGGCAATCCCCAATAGTATACGAGAATGCATCCAATCTAAAAGGCCCATTTCTATGCAAAACCATGTCAATGTTGTCATGTATAATGGATTGTGTATCTATTTCATACGACCCAACATTTATTACTTATTTCATCTCTTCAACTGTCATTTTGAAGTTGTTTGCTACATACTTTCAGTTTCTATGAAAACAGAGAAAAGAAGGGTAAAAAAATAAAAGGCAGCAAAATAAAAAAGGAAAACAATATAGGGTACCAATCCCCGTATGTATCTTTCAACCTTATTCTTCTCAACTTGAATCCCCCCTAGTCCCCATAGTAGATGAGAAGAAAACACAGAAATAAATAAAACAATAACTTTACTCAGCAGAAACAAAACATGTAGATGCAGTTTTCCGACCCACAGAATAAAAGCGTACCCTGTGTCTACACCCTGGCCGATTGTTCTCTCTTCTTATGGCTCCCAACTACTTTTCGTAAATCCCTCTACATTGCAAGATGCATGGTTTCCAAGAACAGAAACTAAGAGCACAGACAAAGATGGCCTGCAACAGAATTTGGAGGCAGGGACTCCCACCATTGAAAAAACAACAACAACAGGGAAACCTACCCGTCAACAAAGGATGATAAGAGCTCAGCCCCAAAAACTACAAACCACAACAACAGGTCCAACAACTTGCAAAGTTGAAGAACAAAAAACCAGTGAACAACCACGAAGAGATCGAACTTCAAGTGCAGGACCTCAACTTTGCAAATTTGAATCAAACAAGAACCAGAATCATGGAATGAACCAGCGAACAAGGATCGAGCACTCGAGCAGTGATGCCGACGATGAACAAAACTGTATTGCAATGCATCTGTACAATAATCATTTAACACTGCCAGAGTTGTTAGGTGAACAGTTAAGACTGTCAGGACCGTCGAAGGGCATAAGCATGTGCAAGCATTTAAGAAAATATGCAGCGTGGCAGGCTTGTTCTCTCGAAGCACGCAACAATAAAGAAAAAATCACACATAGTAATATGGTAGAGAATGTTTTCTACCCAGCAGAAAATGCTAAGGGGAACATTGGAACTAATGATATCATTAATCCACCTTCGACCAATGCATAATAAAATATATGATTCAAAAAGACCATATAGTACCAAATACTTTGGATATGCCAAGATATTAACATTCGGAATAGTGAAGGCTGCAATAAGACCTCAGGTCAACGATCGCTATAGTCCCTCTATGACTAAGGCAAGGACTAATAATAGCATAATAATATAAAAATCTAGAACTTTTAAATACTTCCATATTTATTTTTGTTTAGTGTAGTCTAAATGTTCTATTTTTTGGTAGTTTTTGGGTGATTTTTTTATTTGATTTTATCCAGTGAGAAATGGTTGGATCTGCAGATTTGAGTGGTTAAGTTTGTATAATCCAAGTGACCCAAAATTTTTACAGGCTGAATCTATTTATGCATTCAGAAATGCAATTTAAACAACAAAAAATAACAATTTTATTCAGATTTACAACACCCATCTCCAGCAAAAAAAAAAACCCCAAATATCTTTTCGGGATCCATTTTCATCTCATTTGCAGAGATAACAAAACCTAAATAAACGAGTTATGTTCTCATGAATGATGATTTCTTCACACTGATCACCAATTTCTCTTGCTGTAATCTTCTCATTACTGCAGCTAAATGCTTTAAGTGTTATGTTTTTGTCTTGCTGAAAATTAATATATCGTCAAGATATACAATGACAAATTTCCCTATGAAATCCTTCAGGACTTCATTCATCAACCTCATGAAAGTACTGGGCACATTCGTTAATCCAAATGGCATGACAAGCCATTCATACAACCCCTCATTCATCTTGAATGTTGTCTTCCATTCATCACCTTCTCTCATTCGAATTTGATGATACCCGCTTTTCAAATCAATCTTTGAAAAAAACTTTGCTCCACTCAAGAAATCCATGAAGTCGTCCATCCTTGGAAATGGAAATCTGTATCTGATGGTAATCCTATTGATTTCCCTTGAGTCTGTACACATTCTCTAGCCTCTGTCTTTCTTTAGGTTGAGCATTGTCTGAACAACGCATGGACTCAAGCTTTCTCGAATCAATCATTTGTCCATTAAGTCCTGGACCTGTCTCTTAACTTCTTCATTTTCCTGCGGCATCAACCGATATGATGCTTTGTTTCGCAAACTGGATCCAGGTATAAGATCGATATGATGTCTTATACTCCTGATAGGTGGCAACGAAAAAGGTAGTTCGTCCACTACTATATCAACAAACTCTCCCAGCAACTCCTAGATTTCTTCTGGTAAATCATCTATTCTCACATTGGTCAAAACAATTTTGGGTTTCCTAACCACAATAAATTGTGTGTCCTCCTTATTCTTAACCTCATTAAGAAGTTCCTTCCCACTCATGAGAAGTACAGTGATGCTCATCTCTGTTTTCACTTCTTTATCCTTAATCGGCAGCAACATGTGAGTCCTACCATTTTTTTCCAGGGTGTACATGTTCTTTCTCCCACCATAAACTATGTTTATGTCATATTGCCACGGTCTACCCAGCAATAGATGACAAACATCCATGGGAATGACATCACATAATATTTCATCTTTATATCCTCCTATTTTAAATTCAACTAAACACTGTTTAGTGACATTTATCTAATGTCCTTTTTGTAGCCACGAAACTCTGTATGGGCTTGGATGTACAACAGTCTCCAGCTCCATCTTTTCTACCATCTCTATAGATACGATATTATATGTGCTACCGCTATCCACTATGACCTTACATACCCTATCCTTAGGTTTGCAAGCAGTCTAAAACATATTGTTTCTTTGGGTTGGGTTCTCTGCCTCCTTCTCCGGCTTCAAGAGAACTTTCCTCATCATCAAAGATCTTCCGCCCTCAACCTCTTCTGACTCAAAATTCTGTCCTTGAGCTTCGGCAATGTGATTTTCACCACCATATTTCTTCTTATCTGGACACTCATAGGATTTATGTCTGATTTTTCCAAAGACGAAGCATTTCACTTCACCTCCTCTACCTCTTCCTCTTCCTCTGGCTCGAGGAAAAGTATTTCTATTAGCATAATGCCTTCCTTGTGAGCTTCCTCCTCTCTCAAGTTGAGGTTTCTTCCCCTCTTCTTTAAGTTTCTGAGTTCTGTCTTAGGCAATTGTTTTTCCTCTAGCTTGACTTCTACCTCGGCCTCTTTGACCTTGCTTCCGGCTCAACTTCTCTTCAGCTTTTAGAGCTATCTGATAAGCATCTTCCACATTTCAAATGGTCATCATTCCCATCTCATATTGAATGTCATATCGCAGACCATTCATGTACCTGGAAACTTTTTCATCATCGCTTTCCCGATGACCTACTCTGATGTTTATCCTGTAGAATTATTCAGTGTATTCCTTCATTGGCATCAGCTTCTGTCTCAAATTCTGCATCCTCCGAAACAGATTGATTTGATAATCCCTGGGTATAAATTTGGCTTTCATATTTGCAACCATTCTATCCCAGCTTTTGATTTTCTGCTTGCCCTTGCAACGTCTGTTAGCCTACAGTTCATCCCACCACAGTGTTGCATGCCCTTTAAGTCTAGTAACTGCATGTTTGACTTTCTTATCTTCCTCGACATCCTCATAGTCAAAGTATTTGTCTAGAGCTCTAATCTAGTCTAGAATTTCTTCAACATCTAAGTTTCCCTCATACATGGGAATGTCCATTTTTGCTCTGGCACCTATCCTTGCAACAGCCCTGAATAGGCGTTCTTCTGCAGCATCTTCAACTGCAACTTATTCTCCTTCGTTTCCAGCTTCATTTTCACTTTCATCTTCACTGATATCCCCAGCGTCGATTGTGCGCCTTTGTGTTGTCTCCATAGCATCAAGTCTGGCACGTAACTCACACATTTCTCTTTCTACTGTTGGATCGGGAATTTTCCTATCTCTTCTTCTCGGTGGAATGGCTGAAACATTTTCCTCCTTTCTCTCTACTACAGAAAACAAAGAATTTGTTCTGTGCTCTGATACCACAACCGACGCAACACCCCCTGCCTCGGCAGGTTCTATGCGACCTCCCAATATTAGGATCATTCTAAGCCTTTCCCTGAGTCAGATTGACTCTTCGATTTTCCCCACGGGGAATATCTCACACACACAAGGGTGTATCCACAGGTCCTTATGAGTTATGACTGCGTGATCAAACACAGGGCGCTAACTCTACAGAACTGATCAACAAATATGATCGAGACTTTTACCGAAAAAGGAATTTCGGATTTTGTGACTTCGTGAATCCTGATGTAAGTTCCTTGACTCTTCAACCTCCGAAACATGAAATCTCAACAAAGGTTGACTCCTTCAATGCGTTGAACACACGCCACTTGTTGCCTACTAATTTTGTCTTTTCGGGACTTGAGCGAATAACCAACAATCGTTCCTCTTCCCTTATGATTCCCTGAATTCTGAAATTTCTCCTTTGGTAAGATCGATGGCCTTTCGGGATTTTCGTCGAACCTTGACCACTCCTTTGACTTCCGCTGCACGTATCCTCTGACTGATACTTGGGACCCACCTTTCGGTCTTTCTCTCTTCACAATTTTGGGAGTTGTGTTGACCATGCAACTCTACCTCTTTAGTCCTGAAACCCAATTGGGGCCGAACGGCTATTGTCCCTCAACCTTTTGGGAATTTTTCCTTTCGCTCTTCGGGATTTCGTGACTCATGAAAATCCACAGCAGAGAGTTTCCTTACCTTTCAAAACTCTGATTCCCAAATTCCCGAAGCCTCACCTCCCATGTGATCTATGGATGAGATCTTCCTCGATCCGACGGCTCTGGATCTTTCAGGATTTCATGAACCGGGAGTTTGAAATTCTCGATTCCAAAGCCACAGTCTCCTCTACTTCCCGAACCTCGAAATGCCGAAATGCCAAAATGGGCTCAACGACGATTATCCCCTGACCAAATCTCATTCCATGTGACTGCTTCCCCCATGACCACATCCCTACTCCAAAGACACATTGCCTTTCGCAACTTCAGGGTTTTCAACGCAAAGTGCCCCGGCTCCTTGTTATCGAAATTGCCGAAATGCCGAACCCCAAAATGTCGAAATGACGAAATTCCACTCCAAAGGGAAATCAACGTCTCCTGTTGTTTCTCATCCAATGGTTGCTACTCCTCCTGAACTCCTGAACTCTAAAAGACACTCAGCCTTAACCTTCTCACAGATCTGCGAGATCCAACGGTTCACGAGATTTCAGCACTTCTTCCACGAAGAAATTTCACCGTTTGTTCACTCTTCTTCAAGGATCTCTTGGCCAATATGGCTTGTGTCCTTCCACTTGAACTTGACTTCTGCGAGATGATTTCGATCTCTGCCTTCCTTTGAACACTTCAAAGGTGTTATCCCTCCTGAGCTCTCACTTGCAAACTCAAGCCCCAAAAGGAATCATGCCCGCACTCCTTGTGGCAACTTTCAAATAACCTCTGGTTATTTGAGTCTTCGATCCTATGCACTCTTTGCAACAGTATTCCTTCAAACTTCACCTTAGTTGATAAGTCCTAAGGCTTCAACCAGCCTACGCACACCTTGCACGACTCTGTGCCTCACCTGCACTTCTGTTGGTTATGAGAACAACGATATCTCTCCTAAGCTTTCTGAGATAAAACTTAGATCCTCGTCAATGCACACCTTGCGGATGTTCACTGCACTCTTTGTAGGAATTCTTAGGAAGAGAAACAATTTAAACTCATTCTTCTCCTCTCTCAGACTTCATACACTCAACATGAAATCATACACCCGACACAACATTGAAACCAATGCATAACAGAGAAAATAAAACAACTGTAAACATACCATTTAACAAATGTAAACAATAAGCATCATAACACCATGAAAATTGAGTCAAATCTTTATATATTAACTCAAACATTCTTGTACATGGGTTCTTCTCTACAGTTCTCTGCTACAGCTCTACAGCTTATGAAATCTGAATGATCATAATGTTAATGTTCCAATGATACAAGGGTGAGGGTGTCTATATCTGTTTTCCCTCCTACGCTTCTAAACTGTCTAATCTATTCAATCAGATCTACCTACTTTCATTAAACAGACTTAAATGCCTATTACATTTGACAGATGAGAGCAATCGCTCAAGTTCTGTTCACAACTCCAAGATATAAATGTAAGTACGCTTCCCCTAGCTATTACATTAATATCTGCTCATTAATTTTTCAAAACATTTCAAAATGTGCGTTGGTGATTTTCGAGTTGTCTTCCACCTTTATGCTTGCTTGCTTTGTTGCGTACGATGCTCCTACATCACCATTCATATTATTTGCTTTCATTTCATTCTCTATAAAATCTAGATCAATATAGGTAATCATGATGCTTCTATGAATCATTCTTCCACACAAATTTATCTAATACACCTAAGGATCATTTTCTCTAAAAGCAAATGTTATGCACCAAATAGCCAAATAACATAAAAATAGAAAGACAAGTAACTCTACGCATTGAAAATGAGATAGAAGAACAAATGAGAAGCCTCTTTGAAGTGAAAACCTCCTATTGCAATATAAAAAATTCACAAGATGAGATGATCTCTAAAACCATATCTCCTTGTTATATAGAAGACAAAGGATACAATTATAGTTAAAGATCTAGGTCACCATTAAATGACCTAGCCAACCAATAAGAACAACACTAATATAACAATAAAAATGTAATAATTCAATATCTTGGGATTAACATATGCATATATTTTGAAAAACTAAATATCTGGAAATAAACCAAATATTAGTACACAATTGTTATAAAACCTACATATAAGTACACTTTATTTTATTAATGTGAAGTAATTTAGTAGCAATGAGTTAAAAATATCTAATACCTACAATTAGCATAAACATATTTCTAATATATAGATATATTTTTTCAATTCAAATTCCATTTGGAATAAGTCTTTTTTAACATTGTTGCCAACAACTTCATCATTTTCATTGTATTTTCATACTCCAACCCTGAAAATATCCAAAATAAATTGTAACAAAACTATTTACACAACAAGCAAGGGAGTAAAGAGATCCAAATATGTTCATCTAGTATCAACTTCCAAAAACTTGAAAAAAAATATTCACAAAATAAAGCATGCTATATAACATAAAAATCCTTAAAAATGCCTTACAAGAAAAAGTTAAGTTAAACAATAGGAGCTTATATTTAGTTGCTTTAATCTTATGAATCATTTAACTTACTTCAAAAAAAAAACATGAAACTTATTTTCAAAAGCATAAAAAATACTCTTGAATAGAGTTAAACTATTGTATGGTTATAGATGTAGTGAAGTGCTTTTTATTACAACAAACTTTACAATTTCACAATGAGAGCAACATGTTGTTCATGTATTGTTCATTCATTCCATGAAATGGGAAGGTTACCTCTTATAGGAGCAAATAATTAATGTTGGACTCCAAGTTCAATATAGTTCAAAATAGGTCAATGGTCAATAGACATGAACAATGGATCCAATCAAATGAATTGGTGTAAGATCAATACCTATAAGTTTAATCCAATCATCTATGGAGGTTATCTAAACTATGTAAAAGATAAATAAATGTAAAGTTGAGTAAGACAAAATGAATGTGAGAGAAAAATCAGAATTAAATATAAAAAATGAGAAAATGAAATAGGTAAAAAGAGTGAGGAACGAAAAATGAAAATTTAGCCTATTGGTCTTCCCATTACTCTAGATCTCCCTATTTCCTCATGTAATTTCACTTCCAATGGGTTTTTTTGGCCAAGGAGAGAAGGATGAACAACATTGTAACCAAAGATATCCAAATGAAACATTGAGCCCGATTTCAAATTGGTTTTCCCATTTTTAGTTCTAGATCAAATAATGTCTCCATGTGTTTTCATTTAGCTATTATGTACATTTTTAATCTATCTTATGAATATTTTAATGTCTTTTGTATTTGTTAATGAGTTAATATTTTATTTATCTCTATAGTGTTGGAATTTTCATTCCCACTTGTAGTTTATAAGTAAATGGATATCCTAACAATGCTCATTTCCCACCATTGGTTGATTTCTAAGAATGAAGATTAGTACTGGACATATTCATTTCATTGTTGCAATTTTTTAGGAGTTTCTAAATTAGTATAATCGAACTATTGAGTGAATTTTTCACTCCTCCAAAGTTTAATTCTCTCCCTCATTCGAATTTATCTTGCCTAGGTTGATTTATCACTTGCATGGGTGATTTCTTATTTGTACGAGACATTTTATCTTTTCCTGGGCCAAGATTACATTCTCCTAAAAACATTATTTCATACCTGGGTGATTTCACGCCTCCCTGGACGTTTCTCTCTCACCCATGGGTTGAACGGAAGCCGTATAGACTACACTTAGTCTGTACATGCAAGAGCTAGTTTTTGGGTGTTTTACCCACTACCTAGACATATTGTTTACTATTTGGATGAATTTATACTTGGGTGAATTTATATGTCATTGGGAATTTTGTTTATTCTTAGGAAAATTTAGATACCCCTGGAGTTTTATATAATGCCTGGGTGATTTTCCTTGTCCACAGAGTACCCACAATGTTTGGTAAATGACTCTTTTTCACAAAACAATTCCTTTCACTCTTATTTCACTTCTTGTAAGCATTGAGCTGTTATATTATGATACACAGACACAAATATGTTTTTATACTTGCAACAACTCTTATTTCTAAAACATAGTCCATAAATACATTTTTGCACACAATGAAATGGTGATTCCCTTTATCATTGATTCTATTATTTCCTTGGTATTATCAACAACCTTTGAGTGAAGGATCTTGAGATGTATCGACACTTATGTAGTAGATCATTTTTTTATAACTTAGATTTGGAGTGCAAAGTGGAATATTTTATTATTGCTACAGAAGTTGTTTGCTATGGAAGTTGTTAAAGAGGCTACATAAACTATTAAAAAGTCTATGATAGTTGTTTTCTACAGAATATGTTGCTACAAAATCTATTTTATATGGAAGTTGTTGAATAAGCGGTGAATTTAAATTACACAAACAACAAATACAACAAAATTCTTCATTACACCCAAGCCTTGAGCTAGCCAGATGATAGAACTTAGTTTCACTCTGATTGGATTGAGCACTAAAGCTAGAACTCAGTGATGATTGGCATAATGGATAGTAGGCTACATTTTGCTATCAAATTTCCCATTGGTTGTGGTGTTTAGGTTACAAACAGGGGAATACTTAGAAGCCAAGATAAGAGAGATCATTATACATGGCATAGGAACAAAGGCCAAACAACCTCTAGAAGGAATAACACTCTATACAATCCAAAGAACATATCTCAAAAACATAATTATGTAGAGGATCCTTGTTGGTGAGACGAACGGGCCATAAGCCTACCATTTAAATATTAAATGGTATCAGAGAAGTTGTATCCTTGACTGTGAAAACTTCCTGGACTTTAAATAAAATATTGTAGACTCGAGCATGGGTAAAGAAAGAAAGAAAATTTGGAAGAATTAAGGGTTGATGATGCTCAAGTTCGAGAAGAGAATGAGCACTTGAAAGAGAAGGTCCATACATTCAAGAAGAGGATGGAAGATATGGAGAATAACCTTTAAACCTTTTACAAAATACTTCCATTTCCCAAGAAGTTTAAATAACACCAGACTCCCTCACAGTGGTGAAGATAGATTGTGATAAGCACACAATACTACTTGTACACTTGAGAGAAAAGGTGATTTAGTTGAATGGTTGTGAAGACGACAGGTCACATAGATGATGGAATAGTTGCAACAAGAGTTGGAAAAGAATGATAAGGCCTTGGAAAAACTCCAAGTAGTTTTCCAAGAACACTAGGAAGCACGACCACCTTCCATTTCCAGAATCCACTGCAAATGTCAACACTGTGACAAAGACCACCCTAATAAGCTCACCTTTTGTAGAAATTTCTCTAGAGGAGATTGAGACTTTGAAATTCATATCATAGGCATTGGTTCAAAGATTCTAAGGTAGATGGGCTATGATGGAAAAATGATAGACAAGAGAGGTCCATGAATCCTAAGCCCTATTATCATTGCACATAGGGACAAGCATGAATGCCTAGGATTTGATGGAAGAAGCGAAAATCCCATGACCATGAAGACCATTTTTGTAAATTCCAAAGACACTATTGAGTTGTATTTCTCATCAAGATAAGGAGCAACAACAAATAATGAAGGTGGCATCACACCACCAACTCATCCTTTTGTGGCAGATTGAAGAAGGGAACAGATGAGAAGATTTTGAAGACTCATCCCTCAAAATCACTTAGAATAAGTTGCAATCCATTATGTTGAGGAAAGAAGAATAAGAATACCAAGAGGTCCTCATAAAAAAAGACATCTCTTGTTTTTTATTACTGCGAGAAGAAATACCATAGCATTGCGAGTTGTTTGTATGTAAAGGAATTTTCAGTCTGTGGAATGCAAGGCCATTGTGGGGTAGACTGCTAGGAGAAGAAACATGCCACGAGCTAGATTTATTTCAGAGGAGGAATGCCAAGAAGACTTATCTAATTCAAAATTGAATTCGAAGGAACATGGAGAGAAGGAGTATGTCAGGTAGTATTTGTAGTAGCAACATGAAATATTTCAACCATTGCAAGTTGAGTAGACATTGGGAAACAAATTTTTGATGACTTAACTCATAACTTTCCCCAAAAATTGCACAGCCAAGAGGAGAGTGTGGAAAGTAAATCCTAACTAAGATGGAGAGTTGTTTGCATCTACAAATCAAGGACAAAAAATTATCCAAGGATACATAGCATCACACAAGGTCTGCATCACCATCGAAGAGGACAATGGGTGGATGCCAAGCACCAGGCCATCGAAGATTTTCTACCTGCAATCTTCTAAAAAATGTTTTCCTTCCTCTATATGTGCTATATATTAATGCACAGGGTTCAATGACATTGGAATGAGGAATTTTGGAGAACTCCATAACATGCTTGCAAGCATGTGTAGGCATCGTAAATTTGTTTCCATGTTGGGAATCCATTGATCCTAACAAGAGAAGGTAGACCACACTTCCTTTTGAGGGACCAATACATAATGACATAGCTTGTTGGGGTCATACTAAACATAGACCGACATTCAAATTAGATTCATTGGTAGCCAAGATGGACTATCTCCAAGACAAAGATGGAGACTAGAATGGATGTTGAGTGTAGAGTTTGAATTTGGATATTGTTCAAATCTGAGAGTGAGTGAGAAAATTTATGCATTACGGGGAAAATCGAGCTAGAACCAGAGCTAGATCCATGACCAAGGACTATAGCTAGTAGCTAGAGCCACAATCCATAGCTATAGCCATAGTTGTAGCTGGGATCCAATGTTAGAGCCATGTTCCAGATAAGAAGAGAGAAGTACATTGATGAAACATGAGCATATTGGTCTTTCCATTACCCAACACTCCCTATTTCCTTGTGTAATTTCATTCCCAATGGGTCTTTTGGAAAAGGAGAGAAGGATGATCATTGTAACCAGAAATAGATGAATGAAGCATTGAGCCCCATTCAAAATTGGCTTTCCCATTCTAGGTTAAATGGTAAATAATATCTCCATGTTTTTCCATTTATCTACCGTATGCATTTTTAATGAATAATCTTAATATTTTAATCCCTAGTGTGTTCATTACTGGGCTAAGATTTCATTTATATTTGTAGTGTTGGAGTTTTCATTCACACTTGTTGTAGTTTATAAATAAATGGATATCATAACAGCTCTCATTTCCCCATTGTTGGTTGATTTATGAGATTGGATATCAATGGACACAGTTATTTCGCTTTTTCAATCTTGTAGGAGATTCTAAATTGGTTTAATCCAGTTGTTGGGCGAATTTCTCACTCCTTCAAATTGTACTTCTCTCCCTCATTCCAATTTATCTTGCATAGGTTGATTTAACATTTGCTAGAGCAATTTTTTTATTTGTGTGGGACATTTTCTCTTTGCTTGGGTTGAGTTTACATTCTTCTAGATGGTTTATTTTGTTTCTGGGTGAGTTCACTTCTACCTGGGTGTTTCTCTCTTTCCCACAAGTTGTACAAGCTACATACAATTTTTAAATAACAAGAACTAGTTTTTGGGAATTTTACCCATTGCTCGGGTGAATTTATATGCCCCTCGACATTTGTTTTACTGCTTGGGCGACTTTAGAGGCCCATGGATGTTTTATACACTATCTGAGTGATGATCCGTGCCCACAAATCACCCACATCATTTGGTAAATAATTATTGTGCCTAGAACAAAGCTTTTTATTCCCATTTCTATTCTTGCAAGCATTGAGACATTATTATATGCATATGTAGGCACAAATCTTTTTTTATACTTATAACAACTCTTATTTCAAATACATAGTTCATAAACTTGTTTTTGCACAACAGTGAATGGTGCTTCCATCTGTGATTGATTTTTTTGTTTCCTTGGTATGTTCAACAACCTTTGAGTGAAGAATCTTGAGATGTATGGACACTTTTGTAGCATAGTATTTTTTTTAACTCAAAGTTGTGGTGTGCAAAGTGTTATATTTTGTTGTTTCTATAGAATCTATTTACTATGGAAGCTATTTCTACGCAAGCTATTAAAAAGGATATGAAAGTTGTTTTCTACAAAAGATATTGCTACAGAAGTCGTTGCTACATAAACTATTAGATATGGAAGTTGTTGAGGAAGCAGTGAATTTGAATTACACAAACAACAAATACAACAACTTTCTTCATTACACCCAAGCCTTGGAGCTAGCCAATCAATTCAAAAAACAGATCTTAGTTGCATTCAAATTGGATTGAGCACTGAAATTATAATTCAACGCTAATTGGCATATTAGATAGTATGATATATTTTGTTATCACATTGTCCACTAGTTGTTGTGTGTAGGTTACAACTAGGGAAACGCTTATAATCCAAGAGAAGAAAAATCCTTGTACATGCAGAGGAACAAAGKCCAAATARCCTCTAGAATGCATAAAATTMTATACAAACCAAAGCTAAAAAGATAATTACACATAAGATTTATGTTGGTGAGAAGAWCAAGCTATAGGCCTACACATTACATATAACAACTCAAATATAAACAATTACCAAACTATTGAAACTAAAATTTATTTCTAATGCTACTTAAAAATAAAATAAATAAAATATGATAATGGGCAATATACATGAACAATTTAATGGACAATAGACCTAAACAATTTAAATATAAGCCATTACCAAACCATTGGAACAATAAGAAATTACCAAACTATTGGAACTAGAGTTTCCTTCTAATATAATATTATCTCTTAGAAATAAAATATTACAATTACGTTTGTGGCTTTAATTATGACAATGAAACAATATGAATTCAATGAGTTTAACTATAGAAACACAAGTATAACATATGGTTTTATGGTAATGAAAAAACCTGACTTCAATAAGTTCAATTATACAAAACAATTATTCACATACAAAAGTATGGCATATAATTCCATAAAACTTGTAATACAGGTTTTATGCAAAAGTAATAATATCTGAAAATGAAATTATTCCCTAATTTTTACCTACCTTTCTGTTGTTATTAATTTGTCCATGAGTTTATAATGAACAAATTTCAAATAATAGTACATAATATAAAAATCTAAAACTTTTAGATAATTCAATTTCAAACAAGTGTTGCATGGCAGCATAGTCCCTACCAGGCTAGAAGGGGAGTAAATACATGGGCCGCAAGTTGCAGTACACGTGTTATTCATGTAGAATTTAGTATTCATGAATTAGTTTTATTTGAAATTTATCAAAAATTATTAATGTCTGGTACATGAATGAAGGTTCCTAGGATCTAAGTTTGATAGTACATGAAATATTCAATGCATAACCAATGTAACCCAAAAATTACAGAGTGGCGGGTTGGCGAAGTCACGGGTTCACTTTTTTCATTTTTTATGGCCACCCTATCCCGTGAAATACATTTTGCACCCAACACTTCCATCATATACATTTTGCACGCAACAATTCGGTCATATACATGAGAGTAATTTATAGAAATGCACCGAACAAATACAAAGTCGTGGGTTCACATTTTTCATGTCCAGCATGTTCTGTGATATACATTTTGCACCAAACTCTTCTGTCATATACATTTTGCACCCAACAATTCCATCATGTACATGAGACTGAGTAATTTATAGAATATTATAACATTGTATGAAGATTTATAGTAATTTATATAATGCTATCACATGTTTTACTTAATGAATAGTATAAAGAATTATTTAAATTGTATTCAATAAATTTTTTTTATAAGTAAGATTGTATAAAAGTCTGTCAAAATGAAGGACTACAGAGAATTTCCATGGTTTCAAGATGTAAATATTGAGCTTCCCTAAGGAGAAACCAGTTCATCCAGCCGAACCACTTCATAACTGAAGTCTAGACTGTTACTGATGCAAAAGGAGTTCAAAACTTTGGCCCGTAAGTGCAGTCTTTACAACTGTGGAAAGTGTAGAAAGCATAACTATAATAATCATGGACAAATGCATGAAAGGTTGGCATGCACATGAGAAAAAAAAAGAGAAAAACAAGAGACAGATCACCGGTACGGGTTTTAGTGTGGCGACATGGCCATGCAAAAGGCGCCAAATGTCATGTCCCCGGGAGGAGGCGGCTCCTCCTCAACGGGTGTCCAATCCAGTTGCATGGAATCCTCCATCTGTGATGGCATGTTCTCTTCCTTCTGGACGTCCTCCGTCTATGATGGAAGCCTCTGCTCCTTGTGGTCTGCCTCTGCATGGACCAAAGTTTCCAGTGCCAACACTGGTGCAGAGGTTGTTGTTGGTTGGGTTGTTACTACTTGGCCTGTCTCTAGTGGGAGGAGATGAGCACCATGTAATGCGGAGAGAAACTAAAGGAGTTGAGAGGTTTTGTTGTCCAGGGTCTCTAGGTGGAACCGAAGGTCATCCATGTCACGACGTAGGTCGAATACCGGTCTCTGCACCAGTGCAAGGCTTGTTTGCCACTCGCATTATGGGTCAGCATTGGAACCGGCTCGAGATTGGGGTTGTCGTCACGAATTTTGACTAGCTTCTAGACCATCCATCTAAAATTGGGCGTCGTGAGGATGGTCCTGAAGCGACTGGGTGGTCGGAGAGTTGGGAGGAGCCAAAGGACCTGGGTGTGAAACAGATGATGAATTGTGTAAAGGTCCTGGGTTGTATTCGAGTGAGGGCCCTGAGCAGTCCAGCCCCTCCATTCTGTTGGCAAGGGACACAGCAAGGGGCGGGAGAGAAGTGGGAATTTGAGTCGACTACGTCAGGGACGAGGACGAGGTGGCCGAAGAGGAGGAGGATAGCAATGAGGAAGCAGGTGGGGGACGAAGGACCAAGCAAGGTCATTTTGGCTGGTTGTCTGACCCGCGTTTCGAATTCCCTCATAGCCAAGGCATCTTTGGGACAGTGGGAGAGAGAAAATGCACCAGCAATAGAGTAGGAGAGCACAAAAACAGAGCAGGGAAAGGTTGGGCAGGAGGCCGAGCTCTGAGAAGAAAAAATAGGAAAGAATAGGCCATCTGGAGCCGTTGGAGCAATTGAAATAGGTCGGGGAGCTAGTGAGGTTCCATAAATGGCCGCACGCACATTGTAAAGGCCGAGGAAGGTCCATCGAAAGGATGTGAAGGAAGAGCAGGGCGCACTGAGAGTAGTGACGCCCTGCCTCGAACGAGCTGAAGTTAAATTCATGAGACACGTGGGCAGGAAGTTGAAGTACATGGGTATGTTGGAAAAAACCGGAAAAAATAGTGGTAATGTCTGTTACATAGGTTTGTTGACAAAAAGAACAAAACAAATTAGCATTCCTGGCTTATTTTGTTTAAAATAAGGGATCATGGACACAATAGAAATTGAAATTCATGAAATGAAAGGTTCTTGGACAACATAATTTATACACAAAATATGTAATTTTACAAAGTGGAGCCCTCATTCAATACTTAGCCAGTTTTTGGATGGCGGGTTCTCAGGATGTCGAGCTCAAAATTGGGCTTCTATTCTTTAGTTCCCTACAAAAATCACCGATAGTTCTGTGATATACAAATTGAAAATCAAACTTGCGGACTATTAGAATTTTAAATCCCCAAGGCAAAAAACACAAAAAAATAGTAGTAATGTCTGTTACATAGGTTCGTGGAGAAGTGTTTGGTGCAAAATTGACATAGGTTCGTGAATGCTACTTGAAATACAAATTGACATACTAATTCACGAATTAGTTTTCTTTAAGACAAGGGTTGGTGGATACAAAAGAAATTGAAATTTATCAAGTTATAGGTTCCTGGACAACATAAATTATACATATCAAATCTATAATTTTATAAAGTACATGGACGGAAATTTGATTTCGGGTTGTCGGGGTGTTGGGCTGAAAATTGGGCTTCTGTTGTTGCGTGGCCTACAAATAGCACCGAGACTTCCGCGATATACAAATTGAAAAACGATCTTGCGAACTATTTGAATTTTTGGATCGCGAGTTCTCGGGCTAGCGGGCTGAAAATCAAATATGTAATTGGGATGAAAATTGGGCTTTTGTTGTTCCATGGCCTACAAAAATCAAATATGTAATTTGATTAAGTAGATATATAGAGCATGCACGGAAGCTTCATTCTAGGTTGTCAGGGTTGCGGGCTGAAAATTGGGCTTCTATTGTTTTGTGCCCTACAAATAGCACCAAGAGTTCCGCGATATACAAATTGACAAGTTGTTTTGCGGACTATTTGAATTTTTGGATCGTGGGTTCTCGAACTGGTGGGCTGAAAATTGGGCTTTTGATGTTCCGTGGTCTACAAATAGCACCTAGAGTTCCACAATATACATATTAACAATCGCACTTGTAGAGTATTTGAATTTGAAGGGGCTCGTGTCGAATAACCAAATTAAAATAATAAAGTCAATAACTTATTTTTCTATCAAAATTAGTTTTCCTTTTTACATATGCTAGTGGACAAAAAAAAAATAGTACTGAGGTCTGTTACATAGGCTGGTGAACATAAGTATGGAAAAAATGGCGTTCCCGAATTAGTTTTCTTTAAAAGAGCGGGTTCTTGACTTAGCTAGTTTTTGGATCGCGGGTTCTCGGGCCGAGGACCTAAAAAGCGGGCTTTTGTTGTTTTGTGTCCTACAAGTAGCACCTAGATTTTCGCAATATACATATTGACAATCGAACTTGTGGAGTATTTGAATTTGAAGGGGCTCATGTCGAATAACCAAATCGAAATAATAAACTCAATAACTTATTTTTTCTATCAATAAAATCATTTATAATTAATTAAAACAAGTTTAGCATTGCTGAATTAGTTTTCCTTTTTACATATGTTGGTGGACAAAAAAAGAAAAACAAATAGTATTGACGTCTGTTACATAGGCTGGTAAACATAAGTATGAAAAAAATAGCGTTCCCGAATTAGTTTTCTTTAAAAGAGCGGGTTCTTGACTTAGCCAGTTTTTGGATCGCGGGTTCTCGGGTTGGGGACACAAAAAGCGGGATTTTGTTGTTCCATGTCCTACAAATAGCACTGGAAGTTCCGTGATATACAAATGGACAATCAGACTTGTAGACTATTTGATTTTTAAGGGGCTCGTGTTCAAAAAATTTAGCATTCGCGAATTAGTTTTCTTTACATAGGTTTTACATATGCTGGTGGAGAAAAGAACAAAAGGTATAGTACTAATGTCTGTTATATAGGGAGGTCAACCAAAGGACCAAATAAATAGCATTCCTGAATTAGTTTTATTTAAGACCATAAACTATACATAGCAAATACGTAACTATCTATACATATTGGCTATAAAAATCTAGGAACACATAAAAGCAGAAAAAAAAAAAAACTAGCATTTCCAAATTAGAGCATGGACAGAACCCTCATTCGATACTTAGCCAATTTTTGGATCGCGGGTTCTCGGGCTGGGGACCTGAAAATCGGGCTTATGTTGTTCCATGTCCTGCAAATAGCATCGATAGTTCTGTGATATACAAACTGATAATGGGACCTGCGGACTATTTGAATTTTAAGGGGCTTGTGTGCCAAAAATTTAGCATTCGCAAATCAGTTTTCATTACATAGGCTTTACATACGGTGGTGGACAAAAGCAAAAAAAATATAGTGCCAATGTCTATTACATAGGGTGGTTGAGAAAAGGACCAAATAAATAGCATTCCCGAATTAGTTTTCTTTAAAACATGGGCTCGTGGATACACGAAATTGAAATGTATCAAATTATAGGTTCCTGGAGAGCATAAATTATTCTTTAAAACATGGAATCATCGACACAAGAAATTGAAAATTATGAAATTATAGGTTCCTAGAGACCATTCCCGAATTAGAGCATGGACGGAACCCTCATTCGATACTTAGCCATTTTTTGGATCGCGGGTTCTTGGGATGGGGACCTGAAAATCGGGCTTCTGTTGTTCCATGTGCTGCAAATAGCACCGAGAGTTCCGTGATATACAAATTGACAATGGGACCTACAAACTATTTCAATTTTAAGGCGTTGGTGTCCCAAAAATTTAACATTCGCGAATTAGTTTTCTTTACATAGGTTTTACATACGGTGGTGGACAAAAGCACAAAAAATAGAGTGTGAATGTTTGTTACATAAGGCGGTGGACAAAAGGACCAAATAAATAGCATTCCCAAATTAGTTTTCTTTAAAACAGGGGCTCGTGGATACAAGAAATTGAAATGTATCAAATTATAGGTTCCTGGAGAGCATAAATTATACATAGCAAATATGCAATTTTTTAAAGTAGATATTTACTTTTATACATATGAAATATGTACTTTTATAAATTATGGGGATGAGATTTTATAGAGCATGCATGGAACCCTCATTCCATACTTGCACGGAGCCCTGATTCGATACTTAGGCAGTTTTTGCATCGCAGGTTGTGGAGCTGGCGGACTGAAAATTGGGTGTCTGTTGTTCCATGGCCTACAAAAAACACCCACAGTTTCATGAAATACAAATTGACAAGCGGACTTGCGGACAATTTTAATTTTAAGGGCCTTTGTGGAAAACGTATGAAGGACATGTGGTCAAGATGCAAGAAATGGCATACTCTCTACACGTTTAAGTACAAAAAAAGTAGTGAACACAATTTTATGACATTTATATAAAAAATAATGAAACGTGTTACATATTCCTGGAAATTTAAAGAAACATATATATATATATATATATATATATATATATATATATATATATATATATATATGAAATATGATATCTCAAATTTGAGTCAGTGATTTATTTCATACTTTATTTTGAAAATGACCAGGTCGGAGAAAATATGCATAGGAAAAAAAGGGAACTGAGATAAAATAAACAGAATGACTTCACATTCAGCATAGTTGAAGATAAAAATCTAGCAACACATATATATATACGGAGAGAAAAGAATAGTTTTATTTGGAATATATGAAAAAAAATATAGTTTGTTACATATCCCTGGAAATGTAAATGCGTTTGTCATAAAGACTGGGATTGGGGCTCCCGCGGACCATAATAGAAATATGTACAAGAAATAGGACTGTGGAAAGAAGTTGGACACGGTACAATGTAATACCTAAAAAGTAGAAATGGGAAGATAATTTTTGGCTATAGATTTCTACTCAGAAAAGTTGGAATTACTGGATTGATAAAGAAAGAACTATGCATTTCCCTGTTGGATTTCGTCGGTGACCCAGTTCAAGTTCTCTTCAATATAGCTTCTCAAGGGGGCGACGTTGATGTCATTGCGGATTTTAATGCTGAAAACTTCATTTTCTAATTTTCTTAGATCAATTGAAAGTTTACACAGAGCTTCATCAATGTCTCCATTCTGTACCGAATACCGGACTAGCTAGTTGTCCACCTCTTCTTCATGATATTCAAGAATCATGTAAAACTTTTCTAAAGACAAGGCCTTCAAATTATCAACTTGTTTATCAAAATCTTGCTTGGTTGAGGCTAGCGAGTTAAGGATTAAGATGGGGTCCTGGAAGCCATTTGTCTTTCCTGCTAAGTCTATTTTGGTGAGCTTTGTGAATAATGCTTCTTTCTTTGATATTGCTTGCTCACATGATTGGACGATGAGATACAGGTTCTTCACTTTCTCTTTCCATCATGCTTCTAATTGAGTGAGTCGTTTATTGGAAGGGAGATCATGTTGTCTTCTTCTCGTCTCCATCATGTTGTTGACATGAAAGGCAAAAGGGATGATCGTGTGCACATAGAAAGTTTCTTCACTTTTTAAATTTGTCTGCAAAAGTAGGAGCAAGTCATGTGCCCTGCTCCCTGGGGAATCCATATTCTATGATGTTTCCCAGGCCTTAGTAATTAGTTCCATTCTTTTGTTGATATTTTTATCGACATATCCTCTACAGGATGTGAGGAAGTTGGAGGACCCTTTTAGATTTGTTGCAGGGGTGCACGTAGTAGCAGGCATGGCTATTCCCAAAGAAATGTGAAGCAATGGCATAGGAAACAAAGCTTCCTCTAATTCCTTAATCCATTTCTTCAGCCTAGCATTTTCAGCTTCAATGGATCCAATGGAATCATGAAGAGCATATCCGGTTTCCATGTGAAGTTGAGAGATTTTGGACGCCTGCATATTGGCAAGGTCAAGTTCTGAATGATGTTTTCTTTTCTTATTTTTTACATCTCTTTTTTCAATGATTATTTTTTTTTATTCGGATTCAAAAACAACACTCTGGAATACGAAGGATTCATCTTCATCAAAAATTAGGGTATCAACCATGTCCATTGAGCAGGTATGTTGAACTGCGTCTCTGGGTTGATCAAGGTTACAAAATATGCTTTCCAAATCAATGTCAAGATCCAGGTTTTCACTGTAAATTTCTGCACAGGAAGCTCGTGAGGAATATTTTCACTGTATCTCTACAAAAATGTTGTAGAGTTGGTGCCATTACTTTATGGAAATGTTTGTTTGCTCCAGACACTGCTTGAAATGAAGAAATGGAGGGGACAATATAACCCCCTGGAAACATTGCTTCAATGCATGCGAATGCAAAATCTCCTCATTAATGACAATATCTATGCGTGTTGTATGATGACCTGTTAGAAGTAAAGATTAATTATTGCATACTTAGAAGTGCGAAGGTGGTAGTTACAACGAAGAACATTTAAGGATTGGAGGTTTCGTGAACAAACCAAGCTGGCGGCATGCGAATGACATTCCATGGTATTTGAAATTAAGACTGGGAAGATATTCGAGGTTTCGGGAAGGAAGCAAGTTGGTGGCTTGTGAATGACATTCCATGGCGTTTAAAATTAAGACTGGGAAGGGATAAGAAAATCCCTCGCAAAAATTGCATTGATGGCATAACTTCTCAAGCCTTGCGCGCATCAATGACAGCTTAGACGGTGTCTGCACGATGACCTGTTAGCATTAAATATTTAGAAAGAATACATATATATATATATATATATATATATATATATATACATAAACATTATTTCTTATTATGCACACATGCGAAGGTGACGGGCATGGGGAAGAGCAAGCAAGGAAGGAATGGCCAAGTCTGAAAGTGCAAGGTGAAACTGTTGAGTGTTCAATGTTGAAACTACATGAGTCGGAATTGTTCAGTAAAGCAAACCAAAGGGCTCGGTCCGACTCCCAGTGCATATTTCATAATTCATGTGCAACACCAACTCTGTGGTTACCAGATCAGTATGTGTAGAAACGAGGAAAAACTAAAAATGTACCTTCATGAAGTATGAACATGAGATTTTATAGAGCATGTATGGATATGTCATTCCATGCTTTTCCACTTTCGGGATCATGGGTTCTCGGGCGGGCAGGCTCAAAAAAATGCCTCTATTGTTCGGTGTTCTACAAATAGCACACACAATTCCACAATATACAAAATACACAAGCGGACTTGTGGGTTCGCTAACATTTTATAGACCATTCACAGTTTCTGGATCGTGGGTTCTCAGGCTGGTGGGGTCAAAAATGGGGCTCTATTGCTCGGTGACTTACAAATAGCTTATGATAATAAACTGACAAGCGGATTTGCGGGCTGGTCGGCTCAACATTCTACTCCAGGGCTAGTGGGCTCCCAGAAATGACCAATACATACCAAATATGCACAGATCCCTTATTCCATATTTATCCACTCATTTCGATCGCGTACTTGGCTCCCTCTGAATCCCAGTGCATATTTCATAATTCATGTGCAACACCAACTCTATGGTTACTAGATCAGTGTGTGTAGAAACGAGGCAAAACTAAATATGTACCTTTATAAAGTATCGACCTGAGATTATATATACCATGTACCCATATCGCATTCCATACTTACGGGTTCTCGGGCGGGAGGGTTCAAAAAAAAGTCCTCTATTGTTTTGTGTTCTACAAATAGCACATACAATTCTGCGATATACAAATTGACAAGCGGACTTGCGGGCTGGCTGGGATTTTATGGACCATGTACAGTTTCTGGATCGCAGGTTCTTGGGATACCAGGGTTAAAAATGGGCCTCTATTCTTTAGTTCCTTACAAATAGCTTATGATAACAAATTGACAAGCGGATTTGCGGGCTGGCCAACTCAACATTTGTCAATTGACAAGAAAATTTGCGAGATGGCAGGCTGAACATTCTACTTCTACTGATTTCTGTGATATACAAATTGACAGACTCCAAGGATGGCGCACTCCCACAAAGGAGCACTACATGCCAAATATGCACAGATCCCTTATTCCATACCTAGCCACTTATTTGGATCGCACACTCTCGGGCTGCACATTCTGCCTCTAATGTTTCGTGTCCTGCAAATAGTCGTCACAGTTGTGCGATATACAAATTGACAAATGGAATTGCACACTGGCTAGCTCAACATTGCATTTGTTGGATGGAGGACGTGTAGGGTAGCGGCCTCTACACGCCAAAAAAAAAAAAACATAGCTACAAACAAGTTTGACAAACACAAAGAAAGTAAATGAAAAAATCGTTTACTATGTAACACAGGCAAAAAAATAATGCACCTTTGCATTGATTGGTCTACATCTCTGGGTAGGATTTCTTTGCGTCGTCTAGTTTTCCTGTCTGTTTCTATCAACAAAAGTAAAAAGAAAAATGGATATGAACATAAGTTCATATGTTTAGAAAAAAGCAACTACTATGTACATATACAAAAAAGAAATAGAATAAGATGAATAGAGTCACAAATAGTTTTTGGGAGGATGTACCTTTTTTTATATTTTTTTGCACAATGTATATTTTATAACCAGAAAGATGTGTTTAAAAATCAAGGATACAGATATGCTTTGAAACATAGAAATATGAGTTTGCAATAAGTTTGATGTATATGTCATAATTCAAGTGCAATACCAATTGTATCGTGATCAGACCAATGTGTGTCTAAGACAAACATACTGTATTGAGGAATGGGCACATTGGACCAGATATGGTCAATAAGTGTGTTTTGCAGATGGCCTATGTTTTTCAAAAGAAAGCGGAGACTGTATTTTCACATGTAGTTTTCCAATTCTTTTGTTCTGCCAGTATTTTGTAGCATATCAATATTGAAGTCTCCTACAAGTACAATGGGTTCGTTCAGATGGAAATGGGCCAATGCATTGGAAATAACATGCACTATGTTGGAGAATGTTGCATGGGGAGCAGCATACAGATTCAGTATTGCAACTTCTATTCCATGGGAAAAAAAAATTGCAAGCACCAGTTCAACATTCTTTTCTTCAATATGTATATGGTCCAAAATTGGTACATGTTTTTTCACCAGTATCATTACCCCATGTGTAATGTAACTTGATATGCAATTGTGATTTGGGAATTGTTTTTTCTGCATGCATAATGCCATGTGTGTTTCTTGCAAGTACAGAATATCGGATTGCATTATATCATATTCATTCAGTATATCATCCATGTGTGAATTTAAGTTGTGTGTGTTAAGCGAGAGAATTGATACAGATGAATTTGTTTGTATGGATTGGTAATCATAATGTAGTTTCAATTTTTTGGTGGTCCTCAATTGTTCCATTTCAATATCAATTTTTTGTTTCACTCTGAAGTTATATTTTGTGAGGGGACTTAGTAAATACAAGGAGTCTATGCTTCTGACACAAGACAATGCTTTGTATACAAGTCGATGTATCTGAATTTCAGCAGGTTGAAATGCAACATTATCAAGTGTTAGTACCTGTGATATGTGGACTGTACATGCACATGCAAGTTTAATCAGAAATTGTTTTTGAATCTTCAGTCGACCTTTCTTTGCTGATGTCGATACTGGCTTCAATATTCACAAAATAGGTGTCCAATCGCTTCCAGTGTTTGAATTATATAGATAAGACAACTTATTTTCTTGTCGCTTGCCTATAAGCGGTTCATGGAACTTAATCCAAAGCACATCCACTTTTTTTGTCTTGGTATAGCCTTTAAGTATTCCATCTGCACCATTCACCAATCCATCCTATGAATCATAGTTGCAGGCATATATTTCAACCAGCATTTCTAATTTGAGGACAAGTTGCAAATGTAAAGTGACTGAATTTTCATGACGTGGCACATTTCCATGGTTGTCTTCTTCCAGGTCAATGGAATTGATGATGATATCATCGCTAGGAATGAGCAACAGCATGTGGTTGTTATGCTTTGCAACATCCTTATTTCTATAGAACGGGTAAGGGAACATTGGGTCTGTTGGTGCAGGTTGTAGGCACCTCAAATTGATATAGGTCAAGTCATCATGTGGTTGGTTTTTTATGCGCATTCTATTCAGAATTGCAATGAATGTTTCATCTGTTTGGCGCATTGTAGTATGAAACTCAAAGAATTTAATATTGTCTCTCAGGAAGTCATGGGTGACTATTTCCATGTTAATGGAAGGTTGTTCAAATATCAAAGAATCTTGGATGGGTTGTGCCTGGTAAACATCCCCACAGAATATCTTGTCAATGTTTCCAAAGTATTTCGTCTGCACATGTTTTATGCTTCTTAGTCGGTTTTCAATGGAATACAAGAACCGACTCCCAATCAAATATGATTCATCTATAAAGACAAGTTGGAGTTCCTCATAAAGCTTAGACAATGTATCCAACATTTCCTTGTTAAGTGGAAGAAACTGTGACTTGTTAAAAGTCATTTAAAATGCAAAGTGGACTGTTGTTCCACCAACATTCTATGCAGTTTTTCCTGTGTATGCAACTATTAGGCCCTTTGGTTTCATATGATCAAAGGAATTGTTTGAATCATAGATTCGTATAAGCATTTGGAACAATGCTTTCGTTGTGAATGTATTGCATGTTCCTGCTCTGCCTGTAAGGAACACATGCACAGGACTGTTCATGTACAAGCGTTTTTTAAGAGCAATGTCCTTTACAATTGTTTGTTGTTGAAGATTCAACGGACGTCTTATTCTATGGTATTCATTATTTTCAATTAGGAAAGAATGTTTTGTAACTTGAAAACCAAGATTGATACATTTTTCACACCTAATCGTTGGAGGATGAGGCAAATCCCCTTGTAAGTCATAGGACTCAAAAGGAGTTTTGGTTGTTTTTGGGTTTCTGAATGTGTCATCATGATCGGCAGGGTTTTCTAGTTCATTAAGTGCAAATTCTAGATCGCCCCATGTTGGATTAACATTGTAGGTAAATCTAGCTTCATTGATGTGCACTATAGTCTCAGATGCAACATACGCAGCCTCCCATGTAGAGAAGTTATTGTAACATCCCGCTATTGCACACTGAGCATACTTATTCTTTGAGGACACTTGCTCGCAAGTGATCCAGATTATTATGCTATTAAAACATTGATTTTGATTATAAGGCATTATGGGTTGATGACATGTTGTTTTATTGCATTGACATAGACAGGTGTGATTGATTCGGTTTTACTGAGTGTGAAGGATTTTGGACCTCAAGGATGCAGAGGCATCGATGGAACCCCTTGGACTCTGGATCGAGTCGGTGAGTGAACCATTGGGGTTTGATTGTTTTATATGTGTTATTAGTACATCTGATTAGATGATATGATTATGGATATGTTGCTGACATAATTCATTGATGATGCAGGTTGTCGATAGCTTGCCGACCAGACTCACATGTGGAGAAGAGGGGTCACGCACTACTACCAGAGATATTGAGGGAGAGGTGGGGATAACAACCCTTCCACAGCCTACTAGCAGTCCCTCTATGGCTCGAATTATAGGTTAACATTTACCTAGTTCGAGAGGACCCACGATGTCGTCAGGGCAGACTATGACAGTCGCTCACGATGATTCCAAGGGGCATGCAATAAGGCGGGGGCCTTATTCCTTAGAGGCCCTTAGTCTCCCACAAGTTCACTTGGCAGAGTATTGACTCCAGGGGTTTTTTATGTCTACCAAGTCAGTCAAGAGGCAAGTGGCACCCTTGGAGCACGTGGTGCATCCTGAAGAGCACGCCCCACAAGAGAAACAGAAAGAGGCGAGTCGCACCCTTGGAGCACCTAGTGCATCTTGAAGGGCACACCGCATGGTTATTTAATAAATGAATAAACCTAGATGGATTTAGGACAATAAAGTGTTAAGGAAGATTTGAAACCTTTCCCTTAAAAAAAAAAGTAAAAAAAAATGTGTGTCGCTCTGCCTAGGAAATTAAGGTCTAGGCATAATCTTTGTTGGTGGTAAAATTTTACCTTTTATTAAAAAAAATAATAAAGATAATCTTCACTAACCTTGTGACAAGAAGGGGTAAGCAATTAAAGTGTTTTACAAAAATCTGTTGGGATAAAAATTAAAAAAAAAAGGGGGGGAGAATAATTGTTTTATTATATTAGGATAATTTTAAAAAATATATTAATTAAAAAGGGGAAAAGGGAAAAAGTTAATTTCTACACCTTCCAAATTGAGTTCTAAATGAAAAAGGAGAAAAGGGGAATTCTAAAATAATTAGGAAACTAGGAAAAGAGGGAAACATAAAAAGAAAAGGGAAACACAAGGGAAAAAGAAGAAATTCAAACTTAGTAAGGTATCTACCATTAAGAACTTTCTAATTTAAAACTAAACTAGCAAATTAATAATGGGGAAAGTCATTAAAACCTGTGAGGGAATTTGGGGACACCTAGGAGCGATTCTAGGAGTGACTCTAGGTGGGTGAGGGAATTTGGGGACAGCTAGGAGCGATTATAGGAGTGACTCTAGGTGGGTGAGGGAATTAGGGGTAAATAATTAATTAAAGAAATTAGTTTTTGGAGGAATGAAGGGGATGGGTGACACTTGTACGGGGAGGAAATTTTATGAATTAATTTATTAAACATTAAATAAAATGGGATTTTGGGAAGGTAAAGGAGTTCGAAACTATATATAATGGAGGGAGGAGAAGGAGGAGAGATCTCTTATGTTTGTGTAATGTTACGCTGTAGAAATCTATACTTGATTGACTTAGCTTGTGGGAGTTGGGATACCCAGCTCGGTGAGGAGTTGTAGCTCGGCCTTGTGAGGCGAGTTGGGAGCTAGTTGAATCTATGGATAGTGTGCATGGCCCCTTTGCGGCTTGGGGGGCTAAGGGGGAAGAAGACTACTCCTAGTGTTGTCTTGGAGGTACCGGTGAAGTCTCATCGGTTGGCAAGTAGAAGTTGCACGAAGCGTGTGGGACATCAATTCAGAGCAGGCGATCAGGCAATGGTATGCTTTCTTTATTTTTTAATCGTAGACGGTAGTAGGATTTATTCTTTGGATCTGCATGTTTAATTGGGTAAGTAAATTGATTGTCTTAGCGTTCTAGTTGATGACTGAATTTTTCCATAGCCTATAGCTCGATGATTGATTGACTCTCGTGGCCTTCTATTCCTGGCATGTCTTGACCGCCCTGTGGTGTATTGATTTGTGAAGATTGTGGATGTTCTTGCCATTCGTCCCTAGCTCATCATTCCTCCCCTACGCAATCCGCTAGGAGCCTGATCTACGGTCGTCACTTCGGCGTTAACAGACCTATGGATCTCAACGCCCTTATTTTATGTGCCTGGATGATGAGCGAAGGATGTTCCCATCAGTCGTCCACCTCCATTATTGTCCTTGGATGATTGTTTGATTTCTCCATATAGAAAAGACCTCTGTGTATGGATTATCTTGTGTCCTTGTTGGTTTTTCTCTGCGCCTTGACTGATAGAATCCCTGTGATCATTTCCATGACTTTTCCCATTGGATCCTTTCATTCTCTGACTATTGTCTGTGTTAGATTGGTGTCCTGGTAATGTAAAATATTTAAATTCAGCCTGTGTTTCTATGTTGGCATCCTGAAAATGGAAAATCAATTTAATTTCAGTCTGCATTTTTATATTGGTATCCTGGAATGTAAAAAAAAGGGGGGATTTAATTTCAATCTACGTTTTTATATTGGCATCGTAAAAATGGAAAATCAATTTAATTTCTAAGTCTGCGTTTTTATATTTGGTACACTGGAATTGGATAAACGTTTGTGTAATTATCGGTCTGTGTTGTAATGGTATCCTGGAAATGGCCAAACGAATTAAATTCTCTGTCTGTATTTTGTTTTGCTGTTGGGGAGATTTTTTCCCTTGTTGAAGACTGAGTTAAGCATTAAAACTCACTGCTATTGGATTCATGTGAATGCCCACGAATTGCAATTAAATGACCTCTGCGTCTTCCTATTGAATGCCCACAATTTTTACCATTAAATGTGATTGAGTTTGTTGTTCTTATCCAAGAATTTACCAGAGAAATCATCTATGCGTCTTCCTGTTGAATTGAACACGATTTTTGTCATTCAATTCGTGACTGAGAATGTTGTGGAATGCCCACGTTTTTGTCTTTTAAAGGTGGACGGATATGTTGTTTATTTACCCATGATTTTTTTCATTCAATTCGTGACTGAGAATGTTGTGGAATGCCCACATTTTTTTTCTTTTAAAGGTGGACGGATATGTTGTTTATTTGCCCACGATTTTTGTCATTTAATTCGTGACTGAGAATGTTGTGGAATGCCCACGTTTTTGCCTTTTAAAGGTAGACTGATATGTTGTTTATTTTCCCACGATTTTTGTCATTTAATTTGTGATTGAGAATGTTTTGGAATGCCCATGTTTTTTTCTTTTAAAGGTAGACTGATATGATGTTTATTTTCCCACGTTTTTTGTCATTTAATTCATGATCGAGATGTTGTGGAATGCCCACAATTTGTCTTTTAAACGTGGACTGAATTGTTGTTGAAATTTCCCATGATTTTAGCCATTTGAATCATAAACTGACTTGTTGGAATGACCATGGTTTGATATTTAAAAATTGACTGAGTTGTTGTTGAAATTGCCCACAATTTTAGCCTTTTAAATCATAACTGACTTTGCAGTAAATGACCATGATTTTGCCTTTAATCCGTGACTGTGTTTTCCCGTATATGATGGACTGTGTTGATGTTGATTGGATATGTTTGCCTTTAATTGTCGAGTTTGCTGTCGACTGGGCACGTTGCCATTAAATTTGTGTACTGCATTTTGCTGACACATGGAACAACAGTTTGCCTTTAAAACTGTGACTGTGTTGTTGTTGGAATGATCATAATTTGCCACCATTTTTTCACTGCATTTTTACTATTATGTGTTACATCGAGTTAATGGACAGTGGATTTCTTCTTAATGAGTATTTTCCACAGTGAGTTAAATGGTCAGGAGTCATGTAAATGCCTTGTTATCTGCTATGATAATTGTTATGTTTATTATCATATTAATTGCCATGTTATTGCTACAACAAGTTAATGGTCAACGGATCTCTTCTTAATAACTAATTGCCACAACAAGTTAAATGGACAACAGTCGTGTTATTCGCCTTGTTATTTCTATATTAATTGTTTTGTAACTGCTATGTTAATTTCCTTGTTGAATTCTTCCAGCAATGTTAATAGTTAGTAGTTTCCTTCTCAATGTTAATGGACTGCTAGTGTTGTTAGTTTGGCCAATATAGTTAGACTACATGTTGAGGTTTAAATTGTTCATAAGTGTTATAATGGTAGCGTTCTACATTAAGTTTGTTAATGTTGTTATCTAAGTTAATGGCTAGTCAGATGGAGATTTGGATTATTATAGAATTGTCCATTTAGGTTGTAACAATGATTAAAATTTGATTGGTGAGTAAAGACTAGATTGCCAATTTTAGACTTGATAAATTTTTTATAATTGAGGTTCGATTGTATTTATAATTATAGTTCTAGTATTGATTACTAAGACTTTCTAGATTGATTATATTAACGTGAAATTAGTGGGTGCATTAATGACTAGTTATAACTTACACGTGCCCCCGTCTAGAATGGAAACTCATGTTAAATTCGATTGTAATCATTGACTAGTTTAGACTGGGTGATTGGTTGGGTGTGGACGATGTCATGTATTGTCTTGTGACATCCCTTGTCTTCTACCTCTGGCGTTTCATCGACCTGTTGTTGGGTTACGGGTGTGGTTTTCTCTCGGTAATCAGATTCTAGCACGTCGAATTTATCTAGAGTCCTTGGTCTAGACAGAAGGTGACATGCCAAGGTTATTGACACGTCTATCACCTGGGGATGGAATGATTCTTGATGAGGATATCATGGCGCACCTTAGGGGATAGCGGCGTACGAGATCTTGGCCGGAGTAGGTGATTTTGTGTGAGTGTTATCGAGCGTGCAAGTTTCTCTTGGCACAAGGGTCGAACGACTTTAGGCGTTATGTCCGCATGCCTTGAGGTTCTATCCTTTACTCGTCTAGGCCTTGATGTTGAGATGGGGATGTTGTGCCTTAGCTTGTAGGCATGGTCGTGGTTGTGTCGGGTGGGTATTTGTCCTCCTTGTTATTCTGCACATATCTTGCCAGTTGTCTTTGTGCCCGTGTGTGGTGTCATAGTAACTTGTTTCCTAGACTGTGTGCTTGTGTTCGTCATGAGTAGTGTGGTTAAACTATTGTCGTCGTCGCATTCTTGCCTATTAACTCCTAAAAACAAAACAAAAAAATCCGTTTGTTGTCGTAATGATGGGGATGTTACATATGGTATCAGACTCAGTTCAACCCACGACTTGAGATCACTATGGCTTTCGTTGATATGATTTGATTATAATGTGGCTAATTGAGTTGACTTGTATTCATGTAGGTAATCATGGTTAGAGGACACCGCGGAGGAAGACGACGGGGTGATAGGGAAGGAGGCACGATGCCTCCAATAAAATCCATGCCTGAGGGGTCTAACCCCCAAGGAGACGAACAGGTTGTCAGGCAGGAGCAGATAGCAGTAGGTGATGTGGTCGGAATGATGAGATCTTTTCAGCGCATATCTGAGGCACTGATCAGTTGTTTGGACAGAGATGAGGCCAGAGCATCGACACCCCCCGAGGGTCCACCGCACACTCCATTCAGTACTGGTAGCATTCACGGTGAACTCGAGAAGGTCAAATTTCCTGAGTTCTTCGGTGCCCCGGACGGCATAGCCACCAAGGAATGGTTGGAGAATATGGCGATGTGATTTTCACTTCGCGACATACCTCCAACATGAAGGTCCGCATGGCGATCTTTCAACTGAAGGGGAGGGATCTTCTATGGTGGAAGACGCTCTTACCGCAGCTAAACATGGTTGTTGAAGATGTGTCATGGGAATTGTTCGAGGAACGGTTCCGAGAGAGGTACCTATCAGAGGAATTCATTGAGCGTCAACTCAATGAGTTCAACGCCTTACGACAGGGCGGTCGTATAGTGCCCGAGTATGAGGCTCGTTTTGTGGAGTTGCTTCGGTATGCTTCGCATCTTAACACAGAGAAAATTAAGGTCAACAGGTTCGTGTTCAGCCTTAATGGAAACCTACATGCAAAGGTTAGGATTCTGATGCCTCAAACCTTGCATTATGCCATCCAGAAGGCCCTTATAGCAGAGGAGGAGCTTATCAGCGGGGGTCAGAGAAGGAATCCAGTGAGAACGACAAGGCAGGTGTCATTTGGTGTGCAGCAACATCAAACACCAACCAAACTTACTCCTAGATATCGTGGCTTCCAGAGAGGATCCACTTTAACTACACTTCAGTGACTGGCGCTTCAACAGTGGACACCTTATCGGGGACCACAACATCAGCAACAACGTCAACTGCAGCAGCAACAGTTTAGGCCTGTTCAGCAGAACAGACCAGGATTTCAGGTCGGTGGGTTGTCATCTTCTACTTCGGGTACCAAGACTACTAGACTAAAGAAGGGGTGTTGGATGTGTGGGGAGCCACACTACCAACGCGACTTCCCTGTGGAGAGGACTAGAGCATCTGGATCATCCGGACCCACTACCATGGAAGATTTGGTCAAGGCCCATCAGATTCACGCAGTGATGAATGAATGCTAGGCAGATCACCAGTCGACTATGCTCAAGACATCAGGTACCCTCGCTGACCAGACCCTTAGTATATTTATTGATCCCAGTGCTATCGAGAATTTCATTTCGGATGCCACGCTAAAAAGGAATAAGGTAAAGACAGTTCAACAGGATGAGTTTAACTTCGTAGAGATGGCTTCGGGAGCCAAACAGAAGGTTGGAGGAAAGGTTACGGGTTGTACCCTTAACCTGGGAGATTTTGTCACCAGGGCCAACCTGTACGTCATGGTATTAGGATATTATGACGTCGTGATCGGTATGCACTGTTTGGAATCGCATCAGATGATACTCAACTGCAAGACAAAATGGTTGAGCTTGGTCGATGATGAGGGACAAAGACGCGTGATTGTAGGACGGAACCAGGGATTTTCCCTGAGGTTCGTCTCTTCCTTGAAGCTACGGAAGAGCATGCGCAAGGGATGTAAGCTTTATGTGATCCTTGCTTTAAACAAGAAGGGAGTAGCAGAAGGTCTGGAACACCTTCCGGTGGTGAGAGAGTTTGCATACGTCTTTCCGGAGGAGTTACCTAGGATGCCGCCGGAGAGGGAATTGGAGTTTACTATAGACCTAAAACCGGGGACTAAACCGATAGCTAGAATGCCTTATCGGATGTCGACCTCGGAGTTACAAGAGTTGAGAATGCAACTGAAAGAATTGTTGGACCTGGGACTGATACGTCCAAGTGTGTCACCATGGGGTGCGCCTGTTATTTTCATACGAAAGAAGGATGGGTTGTGGAGGCTCTGTATTCACTACCGTCAATTGAACAAGGAAACGATCAAGAATTAGTATCTGTTGCCAAGGATTTATGATCTGTTCGATCAAATGAGGGGCACGACGGTGTTCTCAAAGATTGACTTGCGATCAGGATACCACCAGTTACGGATTAAGGAGGAGGATGTCCCTAAGACTGCCTTTAAGACAAGGTTTTGACGTTACGAGTTTATTGTTTTACTGTTTAGAATGATGAACGCCCCAGGGGTATTCATGAGTTTGATGAACAGGGTGTTCCTCGAGTACTTGGACAAGTTCATCCAAGTATTCATCAACGATATTTTGATTTACTCTCAGATGACAGAAGAGCATGATGATCACTTGCGCTTGGTACTACAGTGTTTGGGATAGCACAAATTGTATGGGAAGTTGTCCAAATGCTCATTTTATCAATCAAGGATTCACTACTTGGGGCATGTCATCTCGAGCAATGGTATCGTCGTGGATCCAGCAAAGGTCAAGGATATTATGGAATGGCCTACGCCGGCGAGTGTCCCAGAAGTGTGTAGTTTCATGGGTTTAGCAGGATACTATCGATGGTTCATCGAGGGATTTTCGAATATAGAAAATCCGATCACGGAATTACAAAAGAAAAACAAGAATTTTGTTTGGACCGAGAAATGTGTGAAATCATTTCGGAGGCTCAAGGAGCTGTTGAAAACAACACCGATACTAAAGGTCCCTGACATGGATGCAAAATTCTTGGTATGCACTGACGCATCGAAGGAAGGCTTAGGCGGAGTCTTGATGCAAGACGGACGAGTGATCACTTACATCGCAAGAAAACTAAGAAGGCATGAGGAGAACTACATGACACACGATTTGGAGTTGTTTTCCATCGTATCTGCCTTGAAGGTTTGGAGACACTACCTTGTTGGACGAAAATTTGAACCAAATACCGACCACTGTGGACTACAACACATCTTTACGCAAAGAGACCTAAATGCGTGACAACGGCATTGGTCGGAATTTCTTAGCGAGTATGACTTCAAGATTACTTATATAAAAGGAACAGTGAACCGAGTGGCAGATGCATTGATTCAGAGACCACGCATCTTTTCGGTGTTGCCTCTTTAAACGAATCTATGTGAAAATATTTTAACTTTACAATGTGACGATGACTGGTACAAAGAGGTCAAGGGTTTTATCGGACAAAACACGATGATGGTACCAAGATTTGAAGGATTTACATTTGACGACGATGGATTATTGAGGTTTAAAAATCAGATTTATGTACCACCGAACGACGATTTGAGGCATTTGATCCTAAATGAGGCTCATAGAGCAGTGTACATGGCTCACCCAGGAGTCACGAAGATGAGGGCAGACCTTAAACCCTTAATCTTCTGGAAGGGAATGAAGGCCGACATAGTCAACTATGTGGCCATATGTCTAGAATTCCAGTAGGTGAAGGCTAAACATAGACACCCAGCAGGATTACTACAACCACATGATATTTTGGATTCGAAATGGGAGGTTATTTCGATGGAATTTATTGTTGGATTTCCACTAACGGTAAGGAGACATGACTCGATTTTCGTAGTAGTAGATACTCTGACGAAGAGTGCTCACTTTATTCCTGTAAGTACGACGTATCAGGCACCGACATAGCTAGAGTTTTCATCAGTGAGATTGTGAGGTTGTGTGGCGTGCCTAAGAGGATTATATCTGATCGAGGATCGGTGCTTACTGGATGATTTTGGACGAGTTTCCAAGAGGCCTTGGGAATCCAACTTAAATTCAGTACGGCATATCACCCACAGACTAATGGGTATACCAAACGAACGAACCAGACCTTGGAGGACATGTTGCGCATGTATTTGATGGACCAACAAAAGCGTTGGGAATAATTCTTGCCATTGGTGGAGTTCGCTTATAACAACAGTTACCAAAGCACCATTAAGATGGCACCTTTCGAGTTTCTTTACGGGCGACCATGTCGGATGCCTTTGAGTTGGGATCGGTTTGACGATAGGGTCCTGGTAGGACCAAAAGCGATACAAGAAATGGAAGAGAAAATGAAAACAATAAGACAAAGGATTAAAGAAGCACAGGATCAGCAAAAGAGTTATGCCAATGTGCATCGTGTCGACCGTAGTTACGAGGTTGGCAATCAAGTCTTCTTGCGGGTTAAACCACATAAGAGTTCGATCAAGTTTGGAAAATGATCTAAACTCTCTCCTAGGTTCCTGGGACCTTTCAAGATTGTGGAGAGAAAGGGGCCCATGGCCTATCGACTAGCCTTGCCTGATTCTTTGAGGCGTATGCACGACATTTTTCATGTATCTATTTTGAGACATTATATTAGTGATCCTACACATGTTATTGGCATGAGTTATTTGCAGGTGCCGGACGAGGGGGCGCTCATAGCTGAGCCAATCCGCATCCTGGATCGTCGCGTTCGACAACTACGGTGTCAGACAGTATATCATGTCAAGGTCCAGTGGGACAATTATAGTCCGCATTCGGTGACCTGGGAGGATGCATATGATATCCGCCAGTAGTTTCCATTTTTGTTTGATAGATAGACTTATGATACTGTGATACACATTATTTCAGCCTTTGTACTGTGAAAATTTGAGACGAAGTTTAGACCAACAGGGGGTGTATGTAACATCCCACTCTTGTGCACTGAGCGAACATATTTTTTTAGGACACTTGCTCGCAAGTGATCCGGATTATTATGCTATTAAAACATTGATTTTGATTATAAGGCGTTATGGGTTGATGACATGTTGTTTTACTGCATTGACATAGACAGGTGTGTTTGATTCGATTTTACTGAGTGTGTGGGATTTTGGACCTCGAGGATGTAGAAGCATTGATGGAACCCCTTGGACTCTGGACCGAGTCGGGGAGTGAACCATTGGGGTTTGATTGTTTTATATGTGATATTAATGCATTTGATTAGATGATATGATTATGGATATGTTGTTGACATGATTCATTGATGATGCAGGTTGACGATAGCTTGCCAAACAGACTCACATGTGGAGTAGAGGGGTCACACACGACTACCAGAGATGTTGAGGGAGAGGTGTGGACAGCAGCCCTGCCACAGCCTACTAGCACTCCCTCCATGGCTCAAATTGTAGGTTAGCATTTACCTAGTTCGAGAGGACCCACGATGCCATGAGGGTAGACTACGAGAGTTGCTCAAGATGATTCTAAGGGGCACGCAATAAGGCAAGGGCCTTATTACTTAGAGGCCTTTAGTCTCCCACAAGTTCACCTGGCGGAGTATTGACTACAGGGGTTTTTATGTCTACCAAGTCAGTCAAGAGGCAAGTGGCACCCTTGGAGCACGTGGTGCATCCTGAAAGGCACGTCGCGCAAGAGAAACAAAAAGAGGTGAGTGGCACCCTTGGAGCACCTAGTGCGTCCTAAAGGGCACGCCACGTGGTTATTTAATAAATGAATAAACCTAGATGGCTTTAGGACAATAAAGTGTTAAGGAAGATTTGAAACCTTTCCCTAAGAAAAAAATAAATAAAATACGTGACGCCTTGCCTAGGAAATTAACGTCTAAGTCTAATCTTTGCTGGTGGTAAAATTTTACCTTTTTATAAAAAAAAAATAATAAATATAATCTTCATTAACCTTGTGACAAGAAGGGATAAGCAATTAAAGTGTTTTACAAAAATCTGTTGGGATAAAAATTTAAAAAAAGGGGGGAATAATTGTTTTATTATATTAGGATAATTTAAAAAAATATTATTAATTAAAAAGGGGAAAAGGGAAAAAGTTAATTTCTACACCTGCGAAATTGAGTTCTAAATGAAAAAGGGAAAAGGGGGAATTCTAAAATAATTAGGAAACTAGGAAAAGAGGGAAACATAAAAAGAAAAGGGAAACACAAGGGAAAAAACAGAAAGTCAAACTTAGCAAGGTATCTACCATTAAGAACTTTCTAATTTAAAACTAAACTAGCAAATTAATAATGGGGAAAGTCATTAAAACCTGTGAGGGAATTTGGAGACACCTAGGAGCGATTCTAAGAGTGACTCTAGGTGGGTGAGGGAATTAGGGGTAAATAATTAATTAAAGAAAATAGTTTTTGGAGGAATGAAGGGGATGGGTGACACTTGTACGGGGAGGAATTTCTATGAATTAATTTATTAAACATTAAATAAAATGGGATTTTGGGAAGGTAAAGGAGTTTGAAACTCTATATAATGGAGGGAGACGAAGGAGGAAATATCTCTTCTATTTGTGTAATGTTACGCTGCAGAAATCTATACTTGACTGACTTAGCTTGTAGGAGTTGGGATACCTAGCTCGATGAGGAGTGGTAGCTCAGCCTTGCAAGGTGAACTGGGATCTAGTTGAATCTCTGGATAGTGTACCTAGCCCCTTTGCAACTTGAGGGGCTAAGGGGGAAGAAGAGTACCCATAGCATTGACTAGGAGGTATCGGTGAAGTCTCATTGGTCGGCAAGAGGGAGTTGCATGAAGTGCGCGGGACATCAATTCAGAGTGGGCGATCAGGCAACGGTACGCTTTCTTTATTTTTGCATGGTAGATGGTAGTAGGATTTATGCTTTGGATCTGCATGTTTAATTAGGTAAGTAAATTGATTGTCTTAGCGTTCTAGTTGATGACTAAATTTTTCCATAGCCTATAGCTCGATGATTGATTGACTCTCTTGGCCTTCGATTCCAGACATATTTTGACCGCCCTATGGTGTATTTATTTGTGAAGATTGTGGATGTTCGTGAAATTCGTCCCTAGCTCATCAGTCCTCGCCTGATCATTCATCCAGGAGCCTGATATACGGTTGTCGCTTCGGCATTAATAGACCTATGGATCTCAACGCTCTGCTTTTCTGTGTGTGGATGATGAGCGAAGGATGTTCCCATCAGTTGTCTACCTGTGTTATTATCCTTAGTTGATTGTTGGATTTTTCCATCTAGCAAAGACCTCTGCATATGGATTATCTTACGTCCTTGTTGGTTTTTCTCTGTGCCTTGACTGATGGAATCCTTGTGATCATTTCCATGAATTTTCCCATTGGATCCTTGTGTTCTCTAACTGTTGTCTATGTTGGATTGGTGTCCTGGTAATGTAAAAGAATCAATTTTAGTCTGCATTTTTATGTTGGCATCCTGAAAATGGAAAATCAATTTAATTTCAGTCTGCATTTTTATATTGGTATCCTGGAATGTAAAAAAAAGGGGGATTTAATTTCAGTCTGCGTTTTTATGTTGGGATCCTGAAAATGGAAAATCAATTTAATTTCTAAGTCTGCGTTTTTATATTTGGATCACTGGAATTGGATAAACATTTGTGTAATTCTCGGTCTGCGTTGTAATGGTATCCTGGAAATGGCCAAACGAATTAAATTCTCTTTCTGCATTTCATTTTACTGCTGGGGCATTTTTTCCCTTGTTGAAGACTAAGTTAAGCATTAAAACTTACTGTGATTGGATTCCTGTGAATGCCCATGAATTGCAATTAAATGACCTCTGTGTATTCCTATTGAATGCCCATGATTTTTACCCTTAAATGTGATTGATTTTGTTGTTCTTATCCACGAATTTGCCAGAGAAATGATCTTTGTGTCTTCCTGTTGAATTGCCCACGATTTTTTTCATTCAATTCGTGACTAAAAATGTTGTGGAATGCCCATGTTTTTGTCTTTTAAAGGTGGATGAATATGCTGTTTATTTGCCCACGATTTTTTTCATTCAATTTGTGACTGAGAATGAAGTGGAATGCCCATGTTTTTTTCTTTTAAAGGTGGACGGATATGATGTTTATTTGCCCACGATTTTTTTCATTTAATTCGTGACTGCGAATGTTGTGGAATGCCCACATTTTTGTCTTTTAAAGGTAGACTGGTATCCTATATATTTTCCCTCAATTTTTGTCATTTAATTTGTGACTGAGAATGTTTTGGAATGCCCAAGTTTTTGTCTTTTAAAGGTACACTCATATGTTGTTTATTTGGCCACGATTTTTGTCATTTAATTCATGACCGAGATGTTGTGGAATGCCTACATTTTTGTCTTTTAAACGTGGACTGATTTGATGTTGAAATTGCCCATGATTTTAGTCATTTGAATCATAAACTGACTCGCTGGAATGACCACGGTTTGATATTTAAAAATTGACTGAGTTGATGTTGAAATTGCCCATGATTTTAGCCTTTTAAATCATAACTGAATTTGCAGTAAATGACCACGATTTTGCCTTTAATCTGTGACTGCATTCTCCCTTATATGATGGACTGTGTTGATGTTGATTGGATATGTTTTCCTTTAATTTTTGAGTTTGTTGTCGACTGGGCACGTTGCCATTAAATTTGTGTATTGTGTTTTGCTGACGTATGGAACAACGTTTTGCCTTTAAAACTGTGATTGTGTTGTTGCTGGAATGACCGCGATTTGCCACCATTTGTGCACTGTGTTTTTACTGTTATGTGCTACAACGAGTTAATGGACATTGGATTTATTCTTAATGAGTATTTTCCACAGTGAGTTAAATGGTCAGGAGTCATGTTAAATGCCTTGTTATCTGCTATGACAATTGTTATGTTTATTATCATATTAACTGCCATGTTATTGCTACAACAAATTAATGGTCAATGGATCTCTTCCTAATAACTAATTGCCACAGTGAGTTAAATGGACAACAATCATGTTATTCGCCTTGTTATTTTTATATTAATTATTATGTAACTACTATGTTAATTTCCTTGTTGAATTGCTCTAGCAATGTTAATAGTTAGTAGTTTCCTTCTCAATGTTAATGGACTGCTAGTATTGTTAGTTCGGCCAATATAGTTAGACTACATTTTGAGGTTTAAATTGTTCATAAGGGTTATAATGGTAACGTTCTACATCAAGTTTGTTAATTTTTTTATCTAAGTTAATGGCTAGTCGGATGGAAATTTGGATTATTATAGAATTATCCATTTAGGTTGTAACAATGATTAAAATTTGATTGGTGAGTAAAGACTAGATTGTCAATTTTAGACTTGCTAAATTGATTATAATTGAGGTTAGATTGTATTTATAATTATAGTTATAGTATTGATTACTTAGAATTTCTAGATTGATTGTATTAACGTGAAATTAGCGAGTGCATTAATGACTAGTAATAACTTAGATGTGCTCTGTCTAGAATGGCAACTCATGTTAAATTCGATTGTAATCATTGACTAGTTCAGACTGGGTGATTGGTTGGGTGTGGACGATGTCGTGTATTGGCTTGTGACATCCCTTGTCTTCATCGTCTGGAATTTCTTCGACCTTTTGTTGGGTTACGGGTGTGGTTTCCTCTCAGTATTCAGTTTCTAGTGCATCGAATTTATCTAGAGTCCTTGGTCCAGACAGGAGGTGACGTGCCAAGGTTATTGACGCGTCTATCACGTGGGGATGACATGATTCCTGATGAGGGGATCATGGCACATCTTAGGGGATAGCGGTCAACGAGATCTTGGCTGGAGTAGGTGATTTTGTGTGAGTGTTGTCGATCGTGCAAGTTTCTCTTGGTGCAAGGGTTGAACTTCGGCAGGCATTAGGTCCACGTCTAGGCCTTGATGTCGGGATGGGGATGTTGTCCCTTATATTGTAGGCATGGTCGTGGTTGTGTCGCATAGGTAGTCGTCCTCCTTGTTATTCTACGCATATTTTGTCAGTTGTCTTTGTGCCCGTGTGTGGTGTCATAGTAACCTGTTGCCTGGACTGTGTGCTTGCATTCATTGTCAGTGGTGTGGTTAAACTGTTGTCGTCGTCGCCTTCTTGCCTCTTAACTCCTAAAAACAAAAACAAAAAAATTCGCTTGTTGTCGTAACGATGGGGACGTTACAGTTATGTATTAATGCCTCTTCGTTTTCATCGAACGGAATGTACAGCAACAGTTTTTCTCTACAATAGTTTTCATAGTCACAATGTTTATTGTAGTTGACAAACCGTATGACAGAGTGTTTTTTTCTTTTTGATATGGGTGCACCACTTTTTTTGTAATGCGATACAAATTCTACTAAGCAGATATGCCTAATAGGAGATGGACGTTCGACATAATAATCAATAATAGAGCAACATACAACGTCCTCTGAATTGTCAGGCTCTTGTTGCAGAAAAACCGGTGGTTTAAGCACAAATGTGCATTTTTCAAGTGGAGATGTGTTTATGAAGACACATTTTCTAGAACTACAAGTGAGGGACAAGGAAAGTGTAATGTGAACTGCTTATTGAGCAAACATTTGTTGAAGATTAAGCAATGTATTGCCAAGTGTGCGTATCATTTGTATGGTGTCAATATGACTTATTTCATGTTCTTGTGTATTCTTATAAATGCACTTGTCATAGATTTGTCAATCTTCGTCATATACGAGGTACAGTACGACATTGTTGCATATGCATTTAGCACGTACTGTGCATTTGTATTTTCTTTCCACATAACTGGCATGTCCTTGGAGAAACTGTTGTTCGAAATATGGGAGAGTTTCCGTTTAAGGAAAAGTGTTAGTTTCCTAAGCGTTCATTGTATGGCTTGGATGTACTCATCTTCTAATAGATTTACCTATCTCAAGAAGCCATCAAAGCTCATCATTTCGGCAAATCCTCCTTGTTTTATAACTGCGAACAAGGATTTAGATTTCTCAACAACAACATTGTCCTTTAGACTAACTGGCTCTATGATTCTTGTAGCTCTCATTGGCGGCACGGGAAATCTGTATCTGTAATGCGAGTTTTTTCGTTTTCTACAACTTCTTGTATGGTAATGTCTATGGACTTTCGCAAGATCTGGATCCAAATGATCTGTGTTGCATGTTATGTATTTATCCACAAATTGTTCGATCTCTGAATTGTTATCAGCTCCATAGATCGATGCACCCTCTATCCACAACAGTGCGTGGTCATGTTCATTTCCCCTATTCTGGAATTCATCATGGCATATCAATTGTCTCGAATAATTTATTCTATGTCTATAGTAGCGAGTACATGTCACCAGGTCTTTTCTTATGAGGTAGTCAATGTCGTTATTTTCTAGTGTATCAGTTTCTTTTTTACATTTCTTGTTCCTATGCAGATCATATACGAAAACCACCCATGGATCCCAACAATGCTTTGCACTTGTAAATGTGACGAAAAATGTTGGCAGACCCAATTGCCGGATCATTGCCAAAAAAAAAAATTGCTTTGTCGCAAATAGTCAGGATAGGTGCGGATGTTTTTGAAATTTATGTATCTAATATCAGATTTCATAATTTTTTCTAGGTTTACTTTGTACTTCACATCATTGGCGAACAAATTTCTTCCTTGTAATTGGCCTTTTCTTATTCGGACCCACATGCAGGACAAAACTTGCTCTATTATTATGCACATTGTTTTGAAAAACAAATTTGTTATGTGACAGGAGAAGTAACCGCTTGAATGTAGCAGCTCCCATCGGACTATTTTATGATAACTGAATCGTTCTGTAATATCAGTGTCATGCGGATCTCCATAGAAGAGTGTTAGAAAGTTCATTTCCTCAGCGAATTTGTCCTTGAATATTCCAAGTGGACGTTGCCCCTCAGTAGGTGCAATTTCGACAATTTTTTCTGGCAAGTCACGAATGCACTGTGAATCAGTGAATCCATGCACCAATGTTTCAGCATGTGTTTCATTCTCTGATTCATCACTTGCATCAAAATCACTAAGATTTTCAACAGTGTCTACAGAGTTTCCATGTTCTTCTACGAGAACATTGTTCCAGTTGTAATCCGGATTCATGTAGGAACACAATGAAATACAGAAATACACATAAACAAAGAGATGCAGCGGAAATAAGACTTCATTTCATTAATAAAAAATGACTGAAATATGCTTACAGACAGAATGGAAATAAACTAGCTAGGGCGCTGGTAGCTTATCTCTGAGAAGAGATGTGATGGCTACTTGCATTCGCAAGAAGGTGATTACAATGAGGCTCTGAAGGCCCTTTTACAATAAATGGGAATGCCAAAAGTTCTAGACATCCAAAAACCTAACCCTAGGAGATCAAGCGCCAAAAGTCATGTGGGCCTCGTTTGGGTAAGTTGGTGCATCAACTTCCCGGGGTCGTAACTTTTGCATACGATCTTTGTTTTAGGCGTATGATAGCTCGTTGGAAGATCTATCCAAGGCCTACAACACTCGAGACAAAATAGCATCATTAGATAAAATTTTGCGACAACAACATACCCAAAAAAACATCGTTTAGGGCCTCAAAATGGCCCCGGAAGTTCAGGACCCGAAAAAACTGCTAAAAATAGTAAACTGTGCGAAAACTGAAAAACTGAAAGAAGCAATGGTGGGGGTCCAAGTGGAATAGGTGGGTGGCCACCAATATCCACCTGGATCATTCCTCCCCCCTTAGGAAGCAATGGTCCCCATTGCGTTGAGTTCCTCCATAAGATGAGGAAACTCTTGTTGAACTTGGTCTCGGGTGAGCCATTTGCCTTGATGAAGGAGTTGGTCTGCTTTGACAACTCGATATAGCGGTATCCTTTGTTTTCGGGTGTGATTGATCTGTGTATCCATGATCTGATCAGTTCTGGCTTGTTCCATGCAGTCTAGATTTAACTCTGTTGGTGTGAGTTGTTCTGCCATGTCGGATGTG
>ML783538.1:1056917-1069979 GCA_009831015.1 Picea engelmannii | reverse complement strand
TGTCGAGGAATTCCATTTCCTCCTGAATGTATCTGTGCAGACAACTGCGGTACTTTAACACCAAATGTTTCTCTGAATCTTTGATACCCAACTTTGTGCGTAGGGTATGAAACAGATTCGTCATCTCATGCACATCTTGGTCCATTTGTTGCCGCAACGTAGTCCATTGTATGTATTTGTCCTCATAGTTCCCCACGGGATAATATTGTTCCTTGATGGTGCCTCGGAAAGAATTCCAAGTGGGTGCGGCCGAGAACAAAGAGGGTTCTCCCTCGCCCTCTTGCTCCGAGTAGGTTTCCCACCAGTTCTTGACATGGGGGGCGGCTTTGAGGAGTGCGAAAATAATCTTTTCTCGGTCGAAAAAGTCATGAACCGATAAATATCCTTCTAACAAATTCAACCATCTATCTACGGCATCTGCATCTATTTGGTCATCAAATATGGGAATGTCAAAGTTTACTCGTACCTTAAAAGGAGTGGCACCTCCAGAGTGGCTTCTGGATGTCGATGCACCGCCAGTCGGAATCCGTTGAAGAATCTGGGCAAAGTTGTCCATCATCACGTTCCTTTGTTTCTCAAGGGCCTCTTCCAGCAACATTTTGATAGGATCTCATGCTCCCTCATCTTTCTTTTCTTCCCCCATGGGCGGTCGTCGAGATTTGCGAGGCTGATCTTGCAAAGGTTCAACCAGATCGAGCCCCAACTCCTTATACCCTGATCTCGTTGGGGACATGCAAAGAAGGATCGAGAATGAACAAACCGCTCTGATACCACTGATCTGGATTCATGTAGGAACACAATGAAATACAGAAATACGCATAAACACAGAGATGCAGTGGAAATAATACTTCATTTCATTAATAACAAATGACTGAAATATGCTTACAGACAAAATGGAAATAAACTAGCTAGGACGCTGGTAGTTTATCTCTGAGAAGAGATGTGACAGCTACTCGCATTCGCAAGAAGATGATTACAATGAGGCTCTGAAGGCCCTTTTACAATAAACGGGAATTCCAAAAGTCCTAGACATCCAAAAACCTAACCCTGGGAGATGAAGCACCAAAAGTTATGTGGGCCCCGTTTGGGTAAGTTGGTGCATCAACTTCCCGGGGTCGTAACTTTTGCATACGATCTTCGTTTTAGGCATATGGTAGCTCGTTGGAAAGATCTATCCGATGCCTACAACACTCGAAACAAAATAGCATCGTGAGATATTATTTTGCAACAGAAACATACCCAAAAAAACATCGTTTAGGGCCTCAAAATGGCCCTAAAAGTTCAGGACCCGAAAAAAACTGCTAAAAATAGTAAACTGTGTGAAAACTAAAAAACTGAAAGAAGCAATGGTGGGGGTCCAAGTGGAATAGGTGGGTGGCCACCAATATCCACCTGGATCAAGTTGGCATTTATACAAATGTTCTCTGCTTTCTATAGGGCCCTGGAACATAATTCCTTTAATGATTTCATAACAGCATGCACACGCACTTTGCCTGTCTAATAGGCATTTTTGTATCGCAAGCGTCTTTTCAGAGCCACAACGATTGTAATTGTATTGTTAATGAATTGTGGTAACGATTTTTTCACAACATCTAGCTGAACAGGCACATTAATAATTGATCTTGTTAAGCCCATCTGGGGTCATTCATATCCCCAAGGTCTGATTTGGGCAAATGCAATTCACAGAGGCACCAGTCTCTCCTCAAGTTTTGTAAGTGCACTTGCATCTTCTAGTGTTGTATTACATCTTATTCGGTCAGGGGTTGCAAACTGTGGCAGTTTTCCATTTTCAAGCGATCGTTTGCATGGAAGACAAACTTTCCCACTGGAAAATGGTTTATTGTGCACTGTCAAGCAGAGGTATTCTTCTTACAAATCAAGCGTGAAAGACTTACTGTTTTTTGAAAAATTTAATTGTTCACAAATTGCACATGCAATGGAAGGAGTGTCTTTCATTTGTTTCATGTAGTTTTGTCTTGCATTTTTCTTTTGCAGGAAAGTATTGGTAGAAAATATTTCCTGGTTTCCATTGCTACTACTACATGGTGTTGCTTGTAGATCACGAACTGGCATAGTTGCATCACCATTCTAGGATATGTGATCGCACCTGTTTATGTTCTGTTTTGCACGAACAAATTTATTTACATTGTGATATGTGATTTTCTCTCTAAAAGGAAGTGTAGCAATGTATTTTTTTCTCTCGCGCATGACCTTTGTCAAATTGTGGTAACTTACTCTATGTTTCTTGCCCAAGGGCGGGATGAGTTGGTGGCAACTAGGATGAATTTCACTCTCACCCAGCTTCTGAGAAACTACTTTACATTTTTTTTTCAAAGGCCTCTATGACCTTATCAGAAGTCGGACGAATTTGACGAATAATTTGTTTCAAATTCTGATAACTTACTCTACGTTTTTTGTCTAAGTAGTCTATGGCCTCATCACAACTGTCATGAATTTTATGCATTTTTTTATTGTTCAAGCCCTGTCTGCCCATATCGCAACCAAGAGGAGTTTCATTTTCACTAAAAAGCATTCCATGCGTATGCAAATTCGATGTCGTTTGGGTGGCATGGACAGTCAACCCTGAACTACCGATATGTGCAAGCAAAGGTTCATAATGGATATGTGTTGTATATGTTTTCAACGAGAGGATGTCAATTGTTCAATCGTAATTTGAATCAATAACCCAGGAATGGACACTAGTATCTGGCAAGGGCGACCGCACCTGGATATTCACTCTGAGTATCAAAGACAGCCATTGCAAATAGAATCTGCAACCCTCCATATTCCCTTTTTCATATGGAAGCGCCATGCTCACAAGGTATTCCTGCCAACTTCCAACTGCCGACATATTTTCTACGAGATATGGGCAAAGGTGTTGATGCAAGCACTTAAAAGCCTGTTGGTTGTCGCCTATAATTGCATTGCAAAATGACTATACAGTGTAAATTCACAGCAACTGAACATCGAACTCCACTGCCACCAAACAACAAATTGCATTGAACAGACTATCCCCACAACTAGACACAACGTTTGTTGCCAATTGTAAACCATGGCAATCTATGCCATGCAAAATCCGTTTCCATTGCGATTGAAGGTCTTTGCAAATAACAGACAAGTAGATACGAGGACCTTCTATATTTCATATGGACATTTTCTTGTACAGTTGTGGTTCATAGTGGCCACTGAGAGCATTGGCATCATGGAACAAGATGCAATATGGATTGTCAGATGCAGTTTTGTTGAATAGTAGATATCTTGTTTTTCTTGTCAATAACCAAATGCCAACTGATATATTCAGTCAGTTAGACAGCCACCATATATAAAATGTATCTCCCCAAAGTCCCCTCTCATGCGCAGGCAGAACTGGAGATGTAAAAACCGCATCTTTGAAAAATACGTAATGACATCATGTATTCCATGCAACTGCCGAAAAAAATCAAATTCCAGTTCGTATTCATAGGATTGCAAACCCTCAGCATTGCCATTTTTAAAACAGGTCAAGAAATAATCTATCAATCCATTGCGCAGCTCGGTCGACGAATAGCGGAAATGTAATAGAACCTGGAATGTATCGAAAAGGCAATCCCCAATAGTATACGAGAATGCATCCAATCTAAAAAACTCATTTCTATGCAAAACCACGTCAATGTTGTCATGTATAATGGACTGTGTATCTATTTCATATGAACCAACATCTATTACTTATTTCATCTCTTCAACTGTCATTTTGAAGTTGTTTGCTACATACTTTCAGTTTCCATGAAACCAGAGAAAAGCAGGGGGAAAAAATAAAAAGTAGAAAAATAAAAAAGGAAAACAATATAGGGTACAAATCCCCGTATGTCTCTTTCAACCTTCTTCTTCTCAACTTGAATACCCCCTAGTCCCCATAGCAGATGAGAAGAAAACACGGAAATAAATCAAACAATAACTTTACTCAACAGAAACTGAACATGTAGACGCAGTTTTCCGACCCACAGAATAAAGGCATACCCTGCGTCTACACCCTACCCGATTGTTCTCTCTTCTGATGGCTCCCAACTAATTTTCGTAAAGCCCTCTGCATTGCAAGACGCATAGTTTCCAGGAACAGAAACTAAGAGCACAAACAAAAATGGCCTACAACAGAATTTGGAGGTAGGGACTCCCACCATTGAAAAAACAACGACAACAGGGAAACCTACCCGTCAACAAAGAATGACAAGAGTTCAGCCCCAGCCTGTATTTGAAAAGTATGCGGGTTTGGCGAAAGTTAAAGAGGTCATGCAAGTTCAAGAATACATTGCATGCGGCGGGCATCAGTTCCTATCTTAACGACAGAGGTATCGGTCTCTCGAAGAATCGTTTAGTAAAGACTTTACCGGATAACAATTTCCATGTCAGGACCCAGGGGGCGGTGAGAGATTTACTCCGTGTTTTATTGAAGCTTGATGTGACCCGCGAGTCGAAATACGTATACGGTTTAGGACTGTACGTAACCATTAATTAAATATAAAAAATGAACAGTCAGAAAAGGAAATCTCCCGAAGAATTTTTCACTTCCGGTTTGTTCTAGTTGTTCTAGATTTCGACAATGTAGCTAGTCCAATCGATAACTACTTTCTCAACAATTGTCTTTAAAGCATGGAGAATTCAGTTTATTTGTGCGGCCATGTGTTTTTCGTTCCACCATTTTGACATGTAGTAAATGTGTGTAGGCTTTTAAGTTTTCCTTTCCTTGATTTCAGTTTATTTGTACGGCATGTATTTTCCAATCCCATTTTGACAACAAGTAAATGTGTCACGTGTGTACGCTTATAAGTTTTACTTCATTTTCCTTCCAACTTCGAAGTCACGAATGATGAAGGAGTGAAAAAACACGCGTGCGACGTTAACAGCCATTTTGGTATTTCTCATGATGTTTCTGTGTTTTTAATGTATTTTATCATCTAAAAGATTTGGTGCATGTCATCTTCGATAGTGACAGTTTCTAATTTCCCAAACTACAAATTCTCCATTTCAAACTCCATGTGAGTTAAAATCATGAAATATGCGATGACATAAGCAATACGATCTTGATAGGTCGATGGTAAAGGTATTGCTTAACGATAATGGGGCTTAAAACTAGCATACCCTTTAAGTTCAAGTTTTAAGATGGCGAATGGGAACGCTGAAGTAATGGTTGTTTTTTATATTAACAATATTTGATGATGCGTTGAAATAGACCATTAAAGTGTATGTGAGTATATGTGGAAGAAAGAAAAAAACAAATGAGCATCAAAGAAATGTGTACAAATGAGTGGGATTTGTTTCTTATTTCCACATTTAATGGGTGGGATTGGTAATTTTTTGGGGTTGACATCGTCCCAAGGTGGACCGAGATATGTATCAAACTCCACAACAACATATGTTGGCAAGCTTGGAGGGTTGACTCCCTCTGTGTAGGGAATTTGAGTGACCAAGCGTGGTGCTCCATTAACCAATCCTGTTTGGATCCATAAATTGCAGGTCAACATAACACATTGGCCAATTCATAACAAGATTTGTTGTTCTAATTGATGGTCATCATCTTCCTTAGAGATAGAAGAGCCAAGGCGTTCTGCGATGCAGCGTTTTATTGGCCTATTCAAGGATTGAATAATTTTTTTATTATGTTGGTACATCAAAGTATTTATTGCAAATAGGTGTATGGCCACATTGAAGTCTTTGCATTCCATTGTAGACAAGTATGTATTTGTATGAGATTGAAGGATATCCCAATCTTCTTGTAGTGGAGTTGCATTTCGAATGTTTGTCAATAGGCGACGAAATTGGACTTGATGTATATCCTGCCCTTGTTGGCGGAAGCTTGTTTGCAAGGTTACAACAGTGGTGAAGGCGTTCCACAAAGACCTACCTGGTGCTTCACATGTATACAAGGGTTTATCCATAACAGGGGGGAACGGTCCTAGATCACCAACAAGAATTATAGAGCAATGATCGAATGGAATATTGTTGGTTTCTGGAAAGGCTTCACATAGACGACTTTCAATCTACACAAATAGTTTAGGCCCGATGCAGCTCATCTCACCAATGAGGACATACCGAATATGTTTCATCACTTCCTGGAACACTGCCAATGTTTGTGTTTGCAAAGGTTGGAAATTTTTAATTGGAATCTTAAGTGTTGAATGTATAATGGTTGCTTGTATGTTGAAAGATGCAACTCCAGTGGGAGCAAGAATTAGTATTGGACTATGTCCATATGGAGATTGTCCATTCAAAGAAACTTGAATGCAATTGATCAAATAAGATTTTCCAATACCAGCAATTCCTTGGATGATAATCATTAGGGGTGATTTTTTTTTCTTTTTGTTGTGAATGATGTAATATTATATCGAAAACCTGATATTGTTTGTGTGACAATGTATTATCCCCTAGATTGATAGGTTTGTGCCTTTGTAGCACATCCATACAAGGCCGATTGGTTTCAATGAACTGTGTTGCATAAGTAAGAACTTCTTCTGGAATGTCTGGGTTGTTCCAACAATATTTGGTGCCAAAGTCACGATGTCCAATAATGTTAAGCTCGTTGAAGTCTATAATGGCAACAAAGGTCAATCTTGATAATAATTCCTACTCATTTATCTCCATGTCGGGATGCATATTTGTATCATTTTCTTCAGCTTCATCTAGTGGTGTTTCTTCAACATTTGCAAGGGAATGGTCTACATAACATGCATGGTAGGTTCCTTTTATGTTCTGCCAATTGTGTATGATAGTATCTCTTGAGAGTCCTATGTCAGTTGCAAAGTTATTGAATGGTTTTTATAGTAGAAACTCACTCCAACAGAATTCTTTAAAGGATTTGGAATCTGGTGTCGGAATGATTGTGAAGCGTGGTTAGATAAGAACAATTACTGGAGAGCTCCTTCGTCGCCTTGGGTTAATTTTTCGATAACGAATATATGACCAATATTTTGCAATTTCAATGAGAGGGAGGGGATTAAGGCAAGGAAGTCGATTGACATAGGAATCAATGAAGGTAGATTCAGATAAACAATCAGATGTATCTTTGGAGACTCGACGAAAGATATGGCGACCAACATTTAGTGTCATGAAAAAACGACTACATGTGACAAGGGGGAGTTTTTGCAGCATATGACAGGTTTCATGGGTGCCTATATCTCGATCGACTATAGCTTCTGAATGCAAACGTCTATAGGAAAATGAAGCAAGATCTATTGGACTCAATCTATCTGTGATTCTCGTCGACATATGGTGATATCTCTCTGACCGGACCTCTGCTTTAGAAGCGTATTTGAAAATATATTTCATAACTGCATGACGGGAGAGGATAGGTTGACAATCCATATTTGCTCGCCATACTGTTAGTATGTCAGGGTTATGGATGTTTAGATGATCATCATTCCTGGCAAGTTCATATTTTGTTTTACGATAAGCATCAATGAAGAGCGAAGAATCAGACTGTAAGGTCCATGGGCAATTATATCTGCATTGGAGCTTGGAGGCTTTCATACGGAGACATGTCGTCTATGTCCACTTTGTATGGCGTTGTACTCGATTGACGAGATCTGTGTAGTCCTTAAATGGATGTGAATTAAGGAGGGTTGGTGTATCTTCTAAACAAGGGTCATCCTCAATGCATCGGTGCATGTGTAGATTTGTAGTATAGTCACTTCCGGGATTCCAAGTTGTTACATATTTTTCAAAGAAACCCTTAGAATAACTTATTTGTATGGGGTCTTCCCAATCCAAATTTTCTATTTCTTGAGCACCTTGTAACCATAAGAAACCATGAATATGTGCGGAGCCTCGGTGTTTCCATTCATACCTGCATGAAAACCAATAATAGGATGTTAGAGAGATGTACAAGTTGTAGGTTTTACCTAGAATGAATGGGGATTAAAGTAATATGTGATATACATGTACCAAAAGTCTTGAGTATGGAAGTATTTTTAAGCATTTCCTGACAAAATATTTCAAACCTTTTATGCATGTACAAAGAAACAGTGTGGGGTCATTAAATGACATTGCAGGTCCTACATTGTTGACGTAGAAGTGGATTTGAAGGTGGAGAGGTACCCATTACAGCATGCAAGTCTGGAAATTTTTTGTCTGATGCACTGAGTGTGAAAAATAATGTGGGGCACCCTAGTTTTGCGATCATTTCTGTCAATTATTTTCTATGAGAATTCCAGTGTGCTCTATGTTATCACTCCAGGAAACTCTCCTAGGCTGTATGTCAGAGATGCATGGTAACTCAATCTTTTTGGAAACTATTTTCTTAATAATTGATGTGGTTTTTGGATCAAGATGAATATCTAGGGGCTGGACTGTGTCTTTAAGACTGTCTAGTAATATCAAATATCACAAGGCCTTCTAAGAATGCAATCAGATAAGGCTTGATCAAATAGAACAGAAGATAGTTGTTGAACCAGATTATACTCATATAAAACAATAAGCACAATGGGTTTAAAAACTAAGGCAATAACTTATGATTCTTAACTTAATCAATCAATAAGTGAGATGAAAGTCACATGTAGATTGAATAAGCGTCAATAAAGAAATTATTCACTCATAAGATATCATAGAATAGAAAAGAAAGGTCTGAAAACACAGATGAAGGAAGCTTGCAATGTTTCATATATTAAGAATGAGTCTCATTTACAGTAGCAGCATATAGAAACCAAAATCGAACCCTTACTCAGACTGAATTCCCAGGCTTTATATCCTTTACAAACAGTTTCCAGATCCTGAAAGAATGGAACTGATTTACTAAAAACATAAAGTCAAACTATATATACAAGAAATAAGGAAAGATCCTCAAAATGAGGTCAATCCCACATATGATGGTCTTCAGAGGTAGCAGAATCCTGATGCAGTGCAGATTAGCCTCCCAAGGCTAAATGATGACTCTCCAAGATATACAATTCAAATTTGCTGAGATAGGCAGAAAATCCAATTTGTTTCCACCAAAATAGGTGCCAAAATCAACTTGGCTACCCTTTCTAATCCTTATGTATCCAAAATAGATCTTTAAAATGAATATATAATTCATCATCTATCCATCATGAGTGTTTTCAAATGATTCGGATCAGAAAAACCTCGATCTGTGCAAAAATTCGATCATTCTGGCAGTGACAAGCTTTCGATGGTTAACCTAGAAAGTTGTTGAGTGAATTATCTATCGAAAGCCCTATTTTCGGTGGTTAATGAACAGTCGTCCTATTCGCCTAAACCACCGAAACTTCAGCTTGAACATTTATCATTAGATACTAAGGATAAGGATCTAGAATTTGGATGGATCTTTGACTGATAATTATTCTGCCAAATGTTCAAGCTTCACCCCTCAAGTTGAAAGATGCTGCTTATAAAATCACAAAAGTTTGTGTGAGCTGCTGAATATGAATGTATTCTCGACTTGCTAAGATGGAAATCCATTTACTGTAGAATGCTAGGTCTTTTTAATTCTAGCTTTCACTTTGTTTCATCTTTCATTATGACATGATCATCATAGGAGTATGTTTTAGCGTCCACCACATGTAATAGCAGAGAGAAAATTACTTCTTTTACGAGGTCAAGAGTCCTGGAAGTAGTTGTATTCCTGCTTCTTGTGCAACCATTTATTTTCAAATCTTTCATCAGACCTGGGATGGTGTTGAATTGCCTCCTAACCTCTTCAACCATTTTCAAGGCTCAGATAGGGTTGTAAGCATTTCTTTTGTAGTACTCTATGACAAAACCAATAACAAGGCCAGCCCACAATCCATTGATTAAGAAAACGATGATACTCATCGAATTAATGATCAAGGGGTAGCACATGGAAATATGTTCAATCCAGTTTTCAGTAATAAGCATCCCTTGATGCCCTCCAAACCCTCTAAAGGCAGTATTACTGGGAAGATTTGTGAAGAAAACGTTACCTTTGATTTTGATATTTTGTATCTCATATACGTTGTCAATATATTGAGGATTTGAAAGAAGACCTTGCATCATTTGAATAACAGAAGGATTTTGTAGCATCTGTTGCATAACAACAGGATCAAAGAATCCAGCACCACCACCCATTCCACCAAAGTCTGGCAAAGCAGCACCTGGTACTCCCCTATTGCATGTCTGCCTTGAACCTGCCATAGCGGTAGCCCTTGCGCCAGTGGTTGTCTGAGCACCGGGTGCTCCCGTTCCTGGTGTGTTTGATGAAGGATTCCATGGATTGGGAAGGGGATTTGTATTTGGAGCAAGTGAGACAGTTGCATCAGATGCAGTGGTGGAAGGATTTGTTGTTTGACCTCTAGTCTGGCCCGACCCTTGTCCAAACAGAGCATCAAAAGGATTAGAGCCCAAGTCATTCCCAGTGTCACCTCCCATTGTTGTTGCATTGAGAAACGGCTCTTGAACTTGTATTTTCCAAGAAAAGCATGCCTTTTCCCTGTGATCTGAGCAACAATAAAAAAATGTTCCCTCAAAAACAAAAACGCTTAACTCCTCATCACCCACTGTTGCCTTGATGAAAATACCAACACCGCGCTCCATAATAACCTTGGCGAGGAACATGTCTTCATCAATAAGCGTTCCTTGGATCCTTCAAACTGAAGAAATCATCGAAACATGGTATACATCTGTGAAATAGAGAACTTGGCGCTTGGGATTTGCGTGTCGACTCATGACTTGGATTGACTCGGTATTTGGCTTGATCTATGGCTTAATCCTTGACTTGCTGATATAAAACGACCTTCCATTTTTTAGAGACAGCCATTAACACCTGTTACACATGTAAAGGACACGATATCCAAATAGATACCCTGCAATCTGAAAAACCAAACTCAGCGCTTGCATCTAGATGGTTGTCTTGACATGTGTCTCTATGTTTTATTGTTTTCATTTCTGCTTAATACAGTATAAGTCAAATGTATCAGGATTCTAGATTAGGTGAATTTTATACAGGCTGAGACTTATAAAGACATATGAATGAGGTGAAAGGACTGATATAGAGCTTGGCAATTGCACTGGGTGTGTGTTGACTTATGTGGTGACTGTGGGCTCAACGTTTGGCATATGTAACATGTCTTAAGATGGTAAGTAGTGCTCATGTGCACTTAAGCACACATCACTTATGTTTTAGGTGATATTTAGACATAAAAATATACTTTTTATTTCAAAATATAAAGATATAAGAGCCAAGGAATAACATTTATTGTGTCTTTTGTATTGCAGGTTAAGAGTTATGGTATCGAAGTAATCTTAGGCAAAGAGATTAATTAGGAGATTATTCAAGGCTTGTGAAGATATGAGACTCTGATACTTGGCCAAAATACCTAGGGGAAAAATAATTCAAGTAGTGAGTAACGAGGGCATTCCCAAAAAGATATCATTATTTTTTGGTCGCTAACATCTGGCTCCTTCCGGGGATGAAAGCCTCCCTGTGAGGTTTCAAGAACAAGCAGACCTGTCACCTTATCCATTTAATCTGAAAGCCCTGCAACCTGCTAGCACTGCCTCAATTTGTATTATGTCTAGTCCATTGGGCTATGGAGTCATCTGGATGCCTTTGGCATTGGGCATGGAGTCATCTGACCTGTACAACTGTTCTTCTGCAAACCTGTAACTTGCATGCAACCTCCTGGTTATTTATGAAATCAACAACTAGAAAAGATCTAACTGCTCGTATTGGCGAGCTTATTCCTCTACCTACCCCTACACTAACCAACTGTTCCATTTGTTAAGTGAATGTTGACTTCCATAATAACCATCCAAGTAATTTTAACACTGAAGAAATCTCATCTTTAACACTGATCAGTAAATGATGTCTGGAAAGTAACAACCGTAACAAGAACTCTTTTCGGAAATCATACTCGCCTGAAAACATGGGCGAGCTGAAAAAATCTGAAACTTTCAAGCCCTCTGAAAAGTATAACTCCATGAAGGTTGCCACTGGATCCTTGAAAAGAAGATAAGAAACATGTTGCTCCTTGGGAAACAACTGCACATCTATGGCAACCTCTTGCTCAGCCATAATTGTTCCTCTGCAAGAAGACTGATCATCTTCTTGTCCTCTTGAGATCAACTCGTGATCCTCAAAAACTACAATTTCCTTATCAGAATAATGCTCACAAGAGGATAACAAAACAAGATTTCCATCACATGGATTAGGATCAGCTGAGAACATATAATTTATTATGCAATCATCAGTCATCATAGGCTCTTCTTGATTTACAAATTGATCATAAGCTTCACAAGCATACATGTCTCTAGAATATTCTGCCAATGTTGACGAATTCAGATCCGAATCTGAAATAAGCTTGTATGCTTTCTGTTGTTCTAAATCTGCTTCACATTCATTACCTCCTTGCTCAAAATATGAACCATACTGACATTGTTTTTTCTCATGTGCAAGCAGATTGTCAAAGTCAACCTGCTGTTGGATCCTCCTGGAAGCACGGATATTCTCCTCCACCTCTTGAGCGTCTTCAAACAAGTTCCCTAATGATGAAGACTTCCTTTCTAGCAAGAGAAGGACAAGTTCATTATTTTGAGCCATAAGATAGTATACCATGGCAGCAATCTCAGTAGGCCGAATCTCCAATGGGATGTCATAATAAACACGGTAAAACCTTCTATTGAAAGTAGGCAAGGCTTCATCTTGTTTTCGTTTCAAAGCATAGAAATCAGCGAGGTAAGAATCTAAAGATTTGTATTCGCCCCAATACTTTAGGAAAGCATTAGAGAACTCAATCCAAGAGCCAATTGAATCGGCTCTCAGACCCTTAAACCATATAGCAACATCTTTGATCAAAGATTTCGAAAACATTCTCATGATCACATCTTCATGCGCAATTGAAAAACGATCAACAAAATCCAAAAAGGATTCTGCATGCCCACCAACTGAAGCTTGATTCTCTCCAGAAAACAAAGGGATATATTCATAATAGTCATTAGGATAAGGATGAAGAAGATGGGGTAGCTGTAAAGGTTTGAACATCTTCATCCGGATCTTAACTTGAAAAGCTGTGGGTTGATCATGAGAGATGGTAAGTTGTTGATCAGGTTCAGAAATTATGGCCAGAGGGGCTGAGATCT
>ML783538.1:1003776-1041582 GCA_009831015.1 Picea engelmannii | reverse complement strand
GTACGGCATGTATTTTCCAATCCCATTTTGACAACAAGTAAATGTGTCACGTGTGTACGCTTATAAGTTTTACTTTATTTTCCTTCCAACTTCGAAGTCACGAATGACGAAGGAGTGAAAAAACACGCGTGCGACGTTAACAGCCATTTTGGTATTTCTCATGATGTTTCTGTGTTTTTAATGTATTTTATCATCTAAAAGATTTGGTGCATGTCATCTTCGATAGTGACATTTCTAATTTCCCAAACTACAAATTCTCCGTTTCAAACTCCATGTGAGTTAAAATCATGAAATATGCGATGACATAAGCAATACGATCTTGATCGGCCGATGGTAAAGGTATTGCTTAACGATAATGGGGCTTAAAACTAGCATACCCTTTAAGTTCAAGTTTTAAGATGGTGAATGGGAATGCCGAAGTAATGGTTGTTTTTTATATTAACAATATTTGATGATGCGATGAAATGGACCATTAAAGTGTATGTGAGTATATGTGGAAGAAAGAAAAAAACAAATGAGCATTAAAAAAATGTGTACAAACGAGTGGGATTTGTTTCTTATTTCCACATTTAATGGGTGGGATTGGTATTTTTTTGGGTTTGACATCGTCCCATGGTGGACCGAGATATGTATCAAACTCCACAACGACATATGTTGGCAAGCTTGGAGGGTTGACTCCTTCTGTGTAGGCAATTTGAATGACCACGCGTGGTGCTCCATTAACCAATCTTGTTTGGATCCATAAATCGCAGGCAACATAACACATTGGCCAATGCATAACAAGATTTGTTGTTCTAATTGATGGTCATCATCTTCCTTAGAGATAGAAGAGCCAAGGCGTTCTGCGATGCAACATTTTATTGGCCTATTCAAGGATTGAATCATTTTTTTATTATGTTGGTACACCAAAGTATTTATTGCAAATAGGTGTATGGCCACATTGAAGTCTTTGCATTCCATTATAGACAAGTATGTATTTGTACGAGATTGAAGGATCTCCCAATCTTCTTGTAGTGGAGTTGCATTTCGGATGTTTGTTAATAGGCGACGAAATTGGACTTGATGTATATCCTGCCCTTGTTGGCAGAGGCTTGTTTGCAATGTTACAACAGTGGTGAAGGCGTTCCACAAAGACCTACCTGGTGCTTCACATGTATACAAAGGTTTATCCATAACAAGCAGGAGCGGTCCTAGATCACCAACAAGAATTATAGAGTAATGACAGAATGGAAAATTGATGGTTTCTGGAAAGGCTTCACGTAGACGACTTTCAATCTGCACAAATAGTTTAGGCCCAATGCAGCTCATCTCACCAATGAAGACATACCGAATATGTTTCATCGCTTCCTGGAACACTGCCAATGTTTGTGTTTGCAAAGGTTGGAAATTTTTAATTGGAATCTTAAGTGTTGAATGTATAATGGTTGCTTGTATGTTGAAAGTTGCAACTCCAGTGGGAGCAAGAAGTAGTATTGGACTATGTCCATATGGAGATTGTCCATTCAAAGAAGCTTTAATGCAATTGATTAGATAAGATTTTCCAATGCCAACAGTGCCTTGGATGATCATCATTAGGGGTGTTTTTTTTCTTTTTGTTGTGAATGATGTAATATTATATCGAATGCCTGATATTGTTTGTGTGACAATGTATTATCCCCTAGATTGATAGGTTCATGCCTTTGTAGCACATCCATACAAGGCCGATTGGTTTCAATGAATTGTGTTGCATAAGTAAGAACTGCTTCTGGAATGTCTGGGTTGTTCCAACAATATTTGGTGCCAAAGTCACGATGTCCAATAATGTCAAGCTCATTGAAGTCTATATTGGCAGCAAGGATCAATCTTGATAATTATTCCTACTCATTTATCTCCATGTCGGGATGCATATTTGTATCATTTCTTCAGCTTCATCTAGTGGTGTTTCTTCAACATTTGCAAGGGAATGGTCTACATCCCATGCATGGTAGGTTCCTTTTATGTTCTGCCAATTGTGTATGATAGTATCTCTTGAGAGGCCTATGTCAGTGGCAAAGTTACTAAATGGTTTGTATAGTAGCAACTCACTCCAACAGAATTCTTCAAACGATTTGGAATCTGGTGTCAGAATGATTGTGAAGCGTGGCTAGATAAGGACAATTACTGGAGAGCTCCTTCGTCACCAAGGGTTAATTTTTCGATGGCGACTATATTACCAATATTTTGCAATTTCAATGAGAGGGAGGGGATTAAGGCAAGGAGGTCGATTGACATAGGCATCAATGAAGGTAGATTCAGATAAACAATCAGATGTATCTTTGGAGACTCGACGAAAGATATGGCGACCAACATATAGTGTCATGAAAAGACGACTACATGTGACAAGGGGGAGTTTTTGCAGCATATGACAGGTTTCCTGGGCGCCTATATCTTGGTCGACTATAGATTTTGTGTGAAAACGCCTATAGGAAAATGAAGCAGGATCTATTGGACTCAATGTATCTGTGATTCTAGTCAACATATGGTGATATCTCTCTGACCGACCCTCTGCTTTAGAAGCGTATTTGAAAATATATTTCATAACTACGTGACGAGAGAGGATAGGTTGACAATCCATATTTGTTCACCATACTGTTAGTATTTCAGGGTTATGGATGTTTAGACGATCATCATTCCTGGCAGGTTCATATTTTTTTTTACCAGAAGCATCAATGAAGAGTGAAGAATTAGACTGTAAGGTCCATAGGCAATTATATCTGCATTGGAGCTTGGAGGCTTTCATACGGAGACATGTCGTCTATGTCCACTTTGTATGGCGTTGTACCCGATTGACAAGATCTGTGTAGTCCTTAAATGGATGTGAATTAAAAAGTGTTGTTGTATCTTTTAAACAAGGGTCATCCTCAATGTATCGATGCATGTGTAGATTTGTAGTATGGTCACTTCGGGGATTCCAAGTTGTTACGTATTTTTCAAAGAAACCCTTAGAATAACTTATTTGGATGGGGTCTTCCCAATCCAAATTTTATATTTCTGGAGCACCTTGTAACCATAAGAAACCATGAATATGTGTGGAGCCTCGGTGTGTCCATTCATACCTACATGAAAACCAATAATAGGATGTTAGAGAGATGTACAAGTTGTAGGTTTTACCTAGAATGAATAGGGATGAAAGTAAGATGTGATATACATGTACCAAAAGTCTTGAGTATGGAAGTATTTTTGAATCATTTCATGATGAAATATTTCAAACCTTTTATGCATGTACAAAGCAACAATGTGGGGTCATTGAATGACATTGCAGGTCCTCCATTGTTGACGTAGAAGTGGATTTGAAGGTGGAGAGGTACCCATTATAGCATGCAAGTCTGGAAATTTTTTTTCTGATGCACTGAGTGTGAAAAATAATGCGGGGCAGCCTAGTTGTGCGATCATTTCTGTCAATAATTTTCTACGAGAATTCCAGTGTGCTCTAGTCCCTCAAAGATGTGCACTAAATTGCATAACATGCTCTGGTAGTTTATTAGCAGGTAAAGTTTGTAGGTGGGATCGGAGGGCCTCAATAGTGGTTGGAATGTTGTTTTCTTTGCTTTTCTTTACAAACATTGATGCACTTGATTGACTGTGATGGCGCATGATGTGTTTGTACAGGAAGTAGCAAAATCTTGGGTGGATACCAAATCTGTGGTCATGATAATCCCTCGGTAGTATATTCATTCACTGGTGTTGCACCTATTTGTGGCCATTCAAGTAGATTTAATGGGNTTTTGTCAGTTCTCGATGCATATTAGGTAGGCGGAAGGCAAAAGAAGTTTGGTTTTCAGCAAAGTTTGGAGCAACTTGAGTTGTATCTGAAATATTAGAAGAAATGGTGCGGAGTCGAGAAGAGATGTCTGTAGGTAAAATAAGAAGTGAATAAATTGAGGTGTGGTTGAGTTGGAAATCTTTGTAATATCTATCATTTTGTATCTTGTAGAGAAGTGCATTCATGATATGAGATTTGGTCACCTAACAATCATATGATTTTCCCTCGATGCCATGTCTTCTAACTATTAAGATGTCTAAATCTTCAATATGGTGTGGGAGGTAATTAACAATTGTGTTAATGTTTTGTGGGAAACTAATAGTGTGACCACTATATTTGTATTGGCCACCTTGAGCATGGCTAACCTGCAATAGCGGCCTCACTCGAGTGATGACCATTTCTTCTACTTAGGTGAGAATTGAGAGGACAAGGGGTTGTTCTCCAGGATCCATATTATTCCATTTAGAGAAGAAGTGGTCATTAGTTTTCTTTGTAGCAGTGAACAAATAAAATCATCAGGTGATATGGTTGTATGAATCCCAGAGTAAGATTCCATACAAGTATTACAAGTATGTATTTTCGGCAAGGCATCGATACGAGTACGGAATGTTTGAGTAATATGGGCAAGGGATTGGTGTTGAGTAGGTTCAAATGGGAAATCCATTGAAAGGAGCTTTCCCTTGGATCTTGCAACTCATCTACGCTTATTTAGTTCATCTTTGCGATGTAAATATTGTTTGTGAAATTTTTCATTTGCTAGGGTATTTAATGTAGATGGAATACTATTGATTTGGTTGGTGAAATTGAAGTTGAGGTTAGAGGAGGTATGGGAGGTATTGAGTAAAGGGATGTTATCAGTAGTTGGGGGCATAAATGGTAATGATGGGTTTGTTTTTTAAGTTGATGGAAAAATGTTTGGTTTCATAACAGTTTGTGCAAGTGGAAGATGAATTTCATTTGGATGAGGTAAAAATGATGGTAGCATAGTTTGCATTTGGGTGAGTCCATGAACTTGTTTCCCAACTGTTGAAGATGTGTAGAATGGTGTAGTAGTATGGGTATGGACTTGGTGTTGAATAGGATCAATTGGAAATTCCATGGAAGAATACATTTGTTTGGATCTTGTGAGTTGTCTATATTTATTTAATTCATCTTTGTGACATGCATATTTTTTGCGGTGCCTCTCATGTTTTAGGGTAGTTGGGATAGATGAAAGACTATTGTGTTGGTTGGTTACACTGAATGTAAGGTTGGAAAATCTATGGGAGTTCTTGGAGAAAGGGAGGATGTCATCATTTTTTTCTTGTGGAGATGGTAAACATGGATTTGTTGTTGAAGTTGATGGAATAGTGTGTGGTTTCATAATGATGTTTGTTGGTTGAAATTGGAATTGTTTTAGATGAGGTAAAAATGCAGGGAACATATTTTGTAATGGAATGAGTTGATGGTTGTGTTGGCCAATTGGTTCACATTCTTCAAGGTGGCCATCGTGGAGCTTATGATATTTATCCAAATGAAGTGATGTATCTTTAAGTTGTTCTATACTTTGAATTGTGAGTTGACCATGTTTCTGTACAAACATAACCATTGATTTATAATACATATCAACATTTCTTTGAAAGGTAGATTGAATATTTGAAAAATCGTATATTGAGATAAATAAACTTATAATTAGAATATATATTAACAAAACAAATAGTATAATGAGTTAAGTAAAGGTACAAATGATAAATGTAACATAAAAAATTGAATATAGATACATGAATTAAAGAAATAAAAGAGGTGTATAAAAACATAATATATAGTAATATTATTATACAATGATAGGAATATTAATTTACATTTTTAAGAAAGTGTAAGAATACTATGTAACCCTTGATTATTGAAAAAAAAAGCATAGTACATAGCAATGGGAATATACTTTAGAAACCAATTTTAAGAACATACTATAACTATTGATTTTCATGAAATTGTTATGATTTTTAATAGAAGACAATTTATAATTTCCACTTGTAAAATTTGTTGAAACACAATATATATATCTATGAAAGATATGGGTTACAAACGTTGATGCCACACATGGGTTGTATATAGTAAACTAAGGTAGTATTGCAAGTATTGTCAGAATGAAAAACATGCATACAAAATATATACAATATAGAAAGTGGTGGCATACATATGTTGTATCAAAAAAAGAAAGGTACTATGTTAAGTCGTTGCAGGAATAAATACATAATAACATTGTTTACTTTGTATGAAGAGTTGTAGCTAGTGGAATGTTTTCTTCCCCTCTAGTTTGGTCTCGACTTTGTCCGATGCAATAACAATGGACTATACTTGTTTCTCATTGCCAAATGTGTCTTCATGTATCAACAATTTGAATATGTATTTATTAAATAACAAGTTGTCAAAAAGCTTTGTAGTTTCAGTATTGTTCTCCTCCTCTGTGAGTGCATATAGTTGCCTAGAAGGGATTCCAATAAGTGCTTTCATTATTTCTTGGAATGCAATAACATTGGTTGTTCCTGTATGGTCATCTATTGTGAACCGGAACATGTACTTGTAATCACATTCAGAAATAGTTTGGTTGCATCTATGACAATGCTACTGTCCCTCTTCAGTTGTAGTAACTTTTTTGTTGCATTGGTTATTATTAAAAAGGAGAGGGAAAGAAGTGTACCAACAATCATATCTTTTTATAGAAGTGATACTCATCTCGACCAAAATGTAATCTGGATGTTGATGATCTCGACCAAGGCCCTCCTTTTCAATGTCAACTACTGTCTTCTGAACAGAGGGGTGACCACCAGAGGCACCATGTGTAGATAAGGAGTGAGATTTAAGGGTTGTGCCTTCTTTCTCAAACCAAGTTTTTAAATCATGATATTCTTTGATGTCAGGATTGATGGAAATCTGGGATGTGAAAGTTGTACTAATCAATCTCCTATTGAAATTTCTTATTCTTCCAGCCTTTATAGCAATCATTGGAAAGAAATTGGAAGTTGAATTTTTTTGGAGGCCATCTTTATTACAAAACAGCCCCCCATAATGTAAGTTCAACACTACAACCTGACATGTCCTTCAATTCGAGGGTTCTCTTTTGGATCTCAGTGCCATTCTTCCTTAATATGATGGTTACTTGACTAATAAATATAGCAAGACCAAGGATATCAACAACAGAGTTAGTAGGTAAACTTGATAGCTCATTTATAGGAGTAAACTTGAAGTTGTGGTTTGCAATTAAATGGTCATCCTCATTGGAGGGCTCTATAACTGAGGTATTATCTAGAGTGATTTCCCACTTGTTTTCTAAATGGTTGTATTCTTTGTTTATAGGTTTGATCAACTCTCTAGAGATTAGGTAAACTTTACCAAATTGTATTGAAGGGTGGAAATGTAATGCATGTGTATTAAAGCGAGTAATGCAAATCTCGATATTTTCATTGTCAAGTACATCAAAGATAAATACTTGACCAACTCCCTTGGAATTTGTGAAAGTACATATATCACGCTTTGAAATGATTCTAGCTTTGATGGTCCATGAATGCATGTATGCATTCAAAGAGTTGATAAGGATTGTTTTTTGAGGCATGGCATTTGTTTGTAATGTATGCATGGTAGAATGACGTGCATTTGTGTGTTGTTGTGGGTCGCCAAGGATGTCATATTTTAGAGCTAGAACTAGAATATCAGTAACTATAACCAGCCTGCAAAATAGAAGAAATTATGGTAGGTATCAATAAGGTATTGCAAAAACATTAACTAATGAAAAGCATGTAAAAATATTGTATGAGATAATTCATACTTGTTGTGTTGGGTAGATCTACAAGTGAAGCTATTAAGTTGAACCAGTGAGCCATTTTCAATTTTTCCTGATGTGAAATAATCCACAAGGCTTGAAGAAAATATGCTTTGTATAGTATCACTTCCATGAGAGAGGATTACAATATATCTTTCTATTGCACTTTTTTTGAAGTCTAGAACCTGTAGGATAGGAATGAATTCTTTTTCACCATTTTGGATTTTTGTTACAACCTTGTCTGTTAAGAGAAAATACATTGTGTTGGAATGTGTTTCTGTCAGAAGAGGTATATGATGAAAATATATACTTTCCTACAGAGAACATGTCCAAATGAATATATAAGTACAATTAGATACATGGATATGAATGTGAGCTATGAAAGGATTATATTGTATCTATGATTTCCATTATACAACATGTGGAATAAAAGGTGCCTACGGAGAACATGTCCACATGAATATATTAATACAATTAGATACATGGATATGAATGTGATCTATGAAAGGAATATATTGTATCTATGATTGCCATTATATAACATGTGGAATAAAAGGTACATCTATAAGCTTTGGTAATTTACAAATTAGCTTGATGGTGTAAATATATGAATGGCATAGCTTAGAAATTGTTTAGTTTGTGAAAGACATATATCATAAATTGGTTTATTGTATGTTTAATATTTAAGTAAGATTTCAATAGGCATCCACATTAATAAATTTGTTGGAAATTGTATTTGTGTGTTTGTATTAAAATGATTTTTTTTTGTTTGTTTTTAAATTGTTGTGAGTTAATAGTTTGTAATAGTATGAGAGTGCAATATTTATTGAATTATTTTATTGTATTCTAGGAGAGTAGTTATACTAAAACCAAAATTCATATTTCACAAATTTTCATTAAGTATATAGCGTATTTAAATATGAAGGTAGCACATATAAAATACATATTAGTTTAAAAAGAATAAAGAATGGTAGAAGTGAAGAAGTGCTTAACATGTTAAAGTAATAAAAAAAGTATACCCCCATGTATGAAAATAGTCTAAAGAAAGCATGGTAGGGAAAGAAAAATAGTTCATACTTGATACTACCATGATATACATATCTTGGAGAAAACTATACAAATACAAAAAGTTGAGTAGCTAGTTGTGTTTCTTAAGCCCACGGATTTTTTTAGCTCTAGTTTTGCACTCTTTGATATTATTGTCATGACAAACTTTAAGACCATTTTCAACTAAATGTTATTTTGATTCATGTTTCAATGTGTTTGTTATGATGTCATAGATTAGTCCAAAACCTGTAGAGAATGGACCATTTATTGTGAAGACAGAAATGAATATTGTTTGTCTATTTGAAACATTGTATTTGTGTGCAAGTTCCTCTTTTATTTTTGGTCTCGAAATATTATCGCTTCCAGGATGGATAACCTTGATTTGGAATTGTCTTCTATGTATATGCAAGTCATCCAAAAGATGGCGTCTGCAAACTGTATAGTGTTTATTTGGGTCCAGATGTGTTGTAGGTGATTGTTCCATGGTTTTCAAAGTTGACTATATGAAATAGCATATAGAAAGAAAAAGGAAGAATAAGTTGTGTATGATAATGTAATGTTTTAGAATAAGAAGGAAAAATAGCAAGATGAAAAAAAAATACATAAGAAAAAAAGTGCATATATGTGTGTGTAATATCCCCAAGGACCAGCGCCTGTTGTATTTATGAATTGTAAACATATTTTGTAGGCTGGTGAGCCACGTTTTGAAAAGATAGTGGGCTTATGTGTTTGTTAGGCCAGAGAGCCTAAGTATTAAAGGCCATGAGCCTGTTTTTGTATATGTAATTATGCAAAACATTAATAAAATATAAACATCGCTGCGTGCAGACCTACCATGAAGAAAGAGTGATGGGGGACTAAGCTTACACAGAGTGGGTAAGGGAAAGGGGGCTGAAAGGTTGGAAAGAGGGGCTAAGCTTAGGGGCTTAAGTCCTTGAAAATAATAATTTATTATTATTACAAAGTTGTGTGAAAGGCATGTTTTTATCCTAAGTCCTGGGAGAGGCAACACATGCAGCTCCAACGTGTGCAAAAGGGAACGCATGCAGCTCCAGGAAGATAAGTGTCGACCTGGGTGCATGCAATTAAAGGCTAAAGCGTCACCTGGGTTGGGTGTTCGTCCTCCATTCTTTTGACTGTTGTCTGAACTGTGTGGGTCGGCGTTTGATCTTGACATACCCTCACCCAACACTGAAACCATAAAACTGTGATGTTTTCCTGAGAAGCAGGCGCATCCTCCATCTGAACTGTTTGCGTCTGCGTTCTACCTCTGCGTTGATTCCTTGGCATGCACCCTAAAAACCAGTGGCAAACCTGTGGACTGAGTTGTGTCTCCTTTGCATCCTATGAACCCAGTTTATCCACCCTTGCAGAGTCGATTCCATACCTGAACCGTTTTGGGGTTGCTTCCTTTTGTTTTCCTGAGTGGTGTTGACCAGTTGTTGTTGTTGTTATCCTTACCTTGCGGGAATTGAGTTGAACCGTGGTTGAAGAGGTAGGTTCTCAGGCCTGTGAGCAGCTCTCTTCAGGTGAGAGAGTTTGTTGGGAAGTGGTTTTCTCCGATAGAGAGTCCAGCACTAGCTACAGAGCTCTGAGAATTCCTGATATGGCCTATTGTCGAGACCCAGAGAGGGAGGTGAAGCAGTCGATGGATTGTGTGACAGAGAATGTCTATACTCCCGAGTGGAATAAGCATATGAGGAATGAGAGTTTGTGAGTAGTGAGCATAAGAAGGCTCCTGGAGAGAATCCTTCTGGTTGCACTATGAAATTTTCCTATAACCTTAGCCTAGTCTAGGATTCCCTTGCTTGGGGTGGAGCTTAGTCCCAGCTCGGGGGTGACCCACTATTGAGCGTGATGAGAAGCGGGGTCTAAGGCTGGGAGGTTCGTGGAAGGTCTGCACGTATTTGGTGGAGTTACTCTAGCCTAAAAGATAAGTATCAATTATGTGCTTAGTTATGTATTTTATGCATGATTTGTAATGCTTAAATGTTATCATGTATTTCATTGCATATCTGATTTAATATCTATTAAATTAGAATCTGAATGGTAACAATAATTATGTGATTATTGCGATTAAGTGTTTTAATTGATTAAAATGCATGTTATATATCTATGTATATATGTGAATGTTCTGTGTAGTAGTGTTTCCTGACCTATTGGTGGTTGGGGATGTTACAATATGGTATAAGAGCATGGTTTTGACACTGAGCCTGGATGGGCCATGTTAGTGGATAACGAGACAAAGTTTTCAGAGTGAATTGTTGTCGAAGTAGAAAAAATTCGAGTTCAAAGCGTGGTTTCAATGCTGAGCCTAGATGGGTTGGATAAGTGGTCTTTAGACCCAAGGTTTCAAGTGGAAATTGTGTCTAGAGGAACCAATTTCGAACCTCATAATGTTTCTAAGTGCCAAGGGGTTACTTGGCTGTGTTACGAAGCTTAGGAGGAATAGCAGTATAATAAAACCACAACCGGCGTGGTATTTGGCCACAGAGAGAGAGATCTCAACAATTGGGGTGTTGGAGCCATAGGATATGTTCGGAGGAAGGGAAATCCTTTGCGACCGTCATATTTGGAGAAGGTGCAGAAGGGTTAACCTAGAATCCCTTCGAACTTCGCGACTTTGGTGAAGATTGATGAAAAATAAGATAAAGGTCGAAGCTCAAAGCTTCGAAGTCCTAAAGTGAAACATACACGGTAGATATGGTGAGAAGCCTTACTGTTAGATCTCACGATAGATTGTAATTTCAGATTTCGGCGATCGGGAGAAGTGGGATGTGCTGATGCACAAAATTTCAAAGTCCTGAAGTCCTGAAACAAAAGAGCAGATGTGACAATGTAGAAGGATGTTACCAGGGATGACGTAGAACTTCCTAGGCATGTCACGTGCCACTGCCTTAGCTAGTGACAGCTGTACTATGTGGGCCCTGAGGTTACATAACATAGTTGAAGGTCGGAGGATCCACACTAGCATTGATCACGATACATCAAAGATCGACGGCCAGGAGGCATTGTGGGGACCCAAGTTGCACGGAAGTTAATTCTCCAAGGCGGTCCCGCAATCCAAACCGAGGTTTCACCAAGGGGTTACATGTTAGTGTCAAGAGAATTGCGGGACAAAAGGTGGGTTACTCCAAACCACCATTGCATGCCCAGTAATTGGAAAAGAATTAAGCGATGTGAGGTAATAACGTCACCTATGGTGATGTGGGAGTGTTCGGAGATTAATGGTTTGGGGTGTGCGGATGTGAAATCCTCGGAAGTCCTGAAGTCTCAGAACTCAGATGCCTGAGGTTCCATAGTGAGTGTCAGCTGTTGGATGTTGACTAGACGTGGACTGATCTACCTTACTTCATGGGTTCAATAATCTAGAGCTCCAAGAGATTGTTGCGTTGTACTTTGGAAATAAGACGAAGATCGAAGGCCCAAGTAAGAACCTAGTGACCTATCGTTTGGTCACGACCCGTGATCGCATGGGTTGGGGACTAAGAGAAAAGGGTCTAGTGCCCAAAAGTTGTAGAGCAGAGCAGAGCTCCGAAAGAAGAAATTAGTGGGGATTCTTGATTGAACGAGAATCACAGAGAATTAAAACTGAACATTTTCTTGAATCAGATTTGTTTATGAATATTGTGGGATTTGTTAAGGAATGATGTCCTGACAAATTCCAATTGTCTGCACATTGTGTTTGCAGAAGTTTAACAAGTGCCAAAACCGAATAGAGTTTCCACTAAGTGCAAAGAAATGGAAGAGACACAGAATCCTTCCAATTCAGAGAATGAGGTAAAAGGAGTAGATGTCCATTTGGGAGCTAAAGGATCGAACTCCAATGGACATGGAGAAGAGATAAATAAGGAAGAGTGTATGATGAAAAACATTGAACGACTGCAAAAAGATGCCCAAACTCACCGAGTGGATAACCGAAAGGTCATGAAATCCAAGGATCAATAGGGAGAATTAAACTTAAAGTAGAGCCTGGAAAGAATCAAAAAGAAGTGGGATAAGGAGAGTGACTCAAGAAAATTAGGGAGTCTCAAGAAGCCTGAGAAGAAAAGAAGTTCAATAAGCATTAGCAGGCATCGTTGTCACTCCCCGAAACATTCCAATAAGGAGGCACTCAGTAGTTCAAGCCCATCTCCTACCAGAAAGCACAAGAGATCTGGAATGGATGAACTGAAGGGAGAAATGAACAAGATTAAGCCTCCTACATTTGATGGAGAACACAAGAAGGAGGAAGATGTCGAACCATGGTTGCTTGGCATGAGAAAATATTTCCAACTGCAGAATTATTCCTCTCATGCAGAAGGAAGAATTGCAATGTATCAACTGAAGGGAAAGGCATCCATGTGGTGGGATCATCTTGTGCAGGTGCAACACATTAAAGAGAAGGATGTCACTTGGAAATAATTCAAGAGGTATTTCGAAAATAAATACTTAACTAAAAGACACTATGACAGAAAGATGAAAGAGTTCTTTGAACTCAAGATGGGCAACATGTCTATTGACGAATACGAAAGAACGTTTTTGGAGTTGTTGAAGTATGTCTCATTTATCAAAGATGAGACTATCAAGATTCAAAGGTATCTGAGTGGACTACCACCTTCCATTGGGGACAAGATTCAGTATGATGACCCTAAGACTATGGAAGAAACTATAAGAAGAGCGAAATGCTTGTATGAGAAGCAAAGAGAAAAGCCTACTTTTCAGAAGGCTTGGGATGACCAGAAGAAGTTTAAGAAAGAGCAGAGGCAAAAGGGAAAAAAACCTCTCTTTTTCAAAAAAAGTCCTCAAGGAAATCCATCGTTTAGAGAGATGAGAACGGTTGATGTAGGGGGACAAAGGACAAGGAAGACACCCATTCAGTGTTGGGGATGTCAGGGAAACCACAATTACAAAGACTGTCCCCACAAAAATGGCAAAGTGAGAGTTGTCCATAATGTTCAGCAATCTGAAATAGTGGAGGACATGGGCATTAGAATACCCAGGATCTATGCATCCCTGGACAACAAGCAAGTTGAATTTCAATCACACATGATTGAAGTGGAAGGTATGATCAACAACCATGCCTTTACTATTTTAATTGATTCAGGGGCTAGTCATAGTTATATAAACCCTAGGGTGTTGGAAAGTTTGCAATTGTCGAGGAACAAACATGGAAAATCTTGGTTAGTGCAGATGGCTATAGGAACCAAGAGAAAGGTTACGGAGTTGGCTAAGTCTTGTCCAATGGACATGAACAGACTGAACACAAGGGCTGAATTGAACATTCTACCTTTGGGTTCCTATGAATGTCTAATTGGGATGGATTGGTTGGACCATCACCATGCCATCCTAGACTGTCGTAACAAGGAATTCACTTTCCTGGATGAGGAGGGGAATTGAAGAACAGTCCAAGGAATTCCCAGAGTTGTTGCTATCAAAGAAATCTCAAAAATGCAGCTGAAGAAGTTCTACATGAAAGGTTGTCAATTATTTGCAGCCCATGTGGAGGAATCATCTAAGGATGAGATCTCAAAGATCAAAGACCATGCAGTATTAAAGGAGTTTGAGGATGTATTCCAAGAGGTACCAGGACTACCCCTGAAGAGAGATATTGATTTTTCGGTAAATTTGATGCCTGGAGCAGCTCCAGTATCATAATCTCCTTACATAATGAGTATACCATAGCTAAAAGAACTGCAATTGCAGCTTGAAGAGATTCTGAAGAAGGGGTATATACGCCCAAGTGTGTCACCGTGGGGAGCCTCGGTCCTATTCGTGAAGAAGAAGTATGGGACATTGAGATTGTGCATCAATTTCATACAGTTGAACAAAGTGTCTGTTAAGAACAAGTATCCTTTGACGAGGATCGATAATATTTTTTACCAATTGAAGGAGGCTAAGATATTTTTGAAAATAGATCTTAGATCAGGATATCACCAGGTAAGAATAAAGGATGAAGACATGAATAAGACCGCCTTCAGAACAAGGTATGGTCACTATGAATTCACAGTGGTTCCATTTGGGTTGTCAAATGAACCCGTTGTTTTTATGTGTTTAATGAATGGTGTATTCAGGGACTATCTGGACACGTTTGTCATAGTCTTTCTGGATGACATCCTGGTGTACTCCAAGTTGGAGGAAGAGCATGAAAAACATATGTGGATGGTGTTGCAAGTGCTAAAGGAGCACTAGTTGTATTACAAATTGAGCAAGTGCTCATTTTATCAAAAGCAGATCCATTACTTGGGGCATATCATTTCAAAGGATGGGATAGTTGTGGATCCTAAGAAGATAGAAGCCATCAGGGAATGGATAACGTCAAAAAATGTAACAGAATTCAGATCATTTATGGGTCTAGCTAGCTATTACAGAAGGTTCATTGCAGGATTCTCAAGGATAGCTTACTCTATCACTTCCTTGCAAAGGAAGGAGCAAAAATTTCAATGGACAAAAGATTGTGAGAAAAGCTTCCAGCGATTGAAGCAGTTGTTAACCAGTGCTCCAATCCTGAGGATTGTAGATCTGAATGAAGACTTTGTAGTGTGTATAGACGCATGCAAAGAAGGACTGGGAGGAGTCCTCAGTCATAATGGGTTCATAATTTGTTATGAGTCCATAAAGTTGAAAGAGCACAAAAGGAACTATGCAACTCATGATTTGGAGTTGGAAGCCATAGTTCACGCTCTGAAGAAATGGAGACATTACCTCATGGGAAGGAGGTTTGAACTGAGGACAGGCCATAACGTTCTGAAGTATTTGTTTGATTAGCCAACCTTGAATGTTAGGCAGAGTAGGTGGTTGGAGTTCCTTTGTGAGTATGACTTTGATATCAAGCATATCAAAGGAAAAGAGAACAAAGTGGTTGATGCACTCAGTAGGAGAGTGCATGAATTACATGCTACAACCATTAGCATGTACCGAACTGATATTAAAGGCAGAATTTTGGAGGTTGCAATTGCATATTTGCAGTACAGGGATTTGATAGCAAAGCTATAAGGTGAGATGCCACAGAAAGTAGAAAATTATAAATTGGAAGCCAAAGGAACACTTCTGTATAGGAACAAAATTTATGTACAATATGTCCAGTACTTGAAAGTTATGAATTTGAATGAAATGCATAATGTGCCTTATGCAGGGCACCCTGGATATTAGAAAACTGTGGCAGCAGTCAAGGGCCATTACTTTTGTCCAGGTATGAAGAAATAAATTGCAGAATACATCACCAAATGTATGGAATGCCAGAAGGTTAAAGCTGAGCATAGGCACCCAGCAGGGTTTCTACAACCTTTACCCATTCCTGACTGGGAGTGGGAGGTAGTGACAATGGATTTCATCACATGATTTCCCAGGACAAGCAAGCAACATGATTCAATCATGGTGGTGGTGGACAAGCTTACGAAATCTACCTATTTTATTCCACTAAAGACTACTCACAAGGAAGCTAACATTGTTGATATTGTTATGAGGGAAATAACACGATTGCACAGTATTCCCAAGACAATTGTGTCTGATAGGGACCCGAAATTCACCTCAAAATTCTGGAAAGGGTTATTCAAAGGGTTCAGAACAAATATGAACTTCAGCACTGCTTATCATCCTGAGTCTGATGGGAAGACCGAGAGGGTGAATTGAGTAATAGAAGACATGCTAAGGATGTATGTGATGGACAAACCATATAAATGGTAAGACTACCTACACTTGGTAGAATTTGCCTACAACAATGGGTATCAAGCATCGTTGAAGATGAGCCCATTTGAAGCACTTTATGAGAGAAAGTGCAATACTCCAGTAAGCTAGGATAATCCAGCTGATAGAGCAGTAGTTGGGCCAGAGTTTCTCAAGGAAATGGAAGAGAAAATGCTAAAAATTAAGCAGAATTTAAAGGCTGTCCAAGACAGGAAGAAGAGTTATGTGGATAAAAACATAACCCACAGAGAGTTTAAAGTGGGAGAGCATGTTTTCCTAAAAGTGAAAGTGATGCAGGAGCATTGCGAGCATCAAGCGAGTGTGGGGCAAGCGCCAACGCATTTTGGCACATGATGAATTGTTTGAATGTTTTGAAGTTGGATGCGCCAAACTTAAATGTAATAGTTAAGAAAGGGAGTACTTCTTGATTGTAATCAGACCTTGAGCATCTCGCTCTCGTCTGAAGGACTAAGAGGCATTTATGCTAGTAAATGTAAGTAGGTAGCTTTGAATTCTAGATTAGACAGTTTTAGGAACCGGAGGGAAAACATATATAGACACCCTCACTTGTATCATTGTAACATTAGCAACATTATCAATCAAGAGAGCATAGGAGAGCAGAAGCAGAGAGCTATGTAGAGTAAAACCCCATGTACTGAAGTTCTGGATTAATACAAAAATCTTTAGTTCAGACTCATGGTGTCCAATTTCTTTATGTGTTGTACATGTTGATTGATATATGTCTGGTTACTCTCTGTTATGCATTTTTTTTGATGCGTGAATGTATGATTTCATATTTAATGTCTGAAATATGAAGAGACGGAGAGTAAGGAATGAGTTTCAATTGTTTCTCTGTCTGAGCAAGAGTTTTCATGCAAGGAGTGCAGTGAAATTGTCCACAAGGTGTGTGTTGACAGAAGTCAGAGTTCGTCTCTGCAAGCTCAGGAGAGATAACATAGTTCTCATTCTTGCAGAAGTGCAAGTTAAGCACAGGAGCCGTGCAGGGAGTGTGAAGGCCGAGTGAAGTCTCAAAGTTTACAATCTGAGAGAAATTGTTGAAAGACTGTTGTCACAAGGAGTGTGCAGAGTCGAAGAATTCAATACTTGGAAGTATTGAAGAATTGTCACAAGGAGTGCGCATAGGAGTCTTCTTGAAGACTCAAGTTGTGGCGAAATCTCAGAAGGGATAGAGCCTTCGAAGTTGTTAAAGAGAAGCTCAAAGAGGACCAGTGCCTTGAAGTATTGGAAGGAGGCGTAGCGACATTGTTTTGCTGGTGAATAAGTTTCGTGAAGGCGTAATTGTTCATTTCGCAAGAGTTGTTAAGGAGGAATTAGACGGTCGGAATCTTCCATGGAGGATTCGCGAAGTCCCGGAAGCCATCAGATCTTGCAGAGGAGCAGGGAAGTTACGACACATATTCTCCAAGTGCTATCTCGGGAGAATCAGACCGTAGGATCTGAGCCAACAAGGGTCGTTGGATCACTCAGAGAATCTCATTTCATGGATTCATGAGTTGAAGGTTTAAAACCTTTGCATCAAGATTCACGAGGTCGCGAAAGGAGAAGTCCTGAAATAGCGAGAGAATCTGAGTCGTCTGATTGGAAGGACACGTGTCATGAGATCCTCTCTATCAGGGATTCAGACATCGGGGTTCAAAGAGGGAAGTCCTTCGACTTTGCGAGTAGAGAAGTCGCGAGAAAATCGGGACCATCCATTCGAAGAGGATAGGTTCAGAGGTTCGCAGGGTGAGAACCCAAAGTTTGGGTGCTCCAAGTCACGAGTAGCGAAGTCGCGAGGAGCAAAGATAGCCGTTGGATTCGGGTTAAGGGAGGATCGTTGGATCAGAGCCTCGTCGCGCGTTTCACATATTCAGAGGTTTAGAGGTTGGAAGGTTCTCGTCTCAATTGTAGAAGTTGTGAAGTGCCGAGAGCTGAAGCACGGAGGGACACGTGGCAAAACCACAAAGTGGGCCTGGGAAATAGACAGGCGGACACGCATCTCCTAGCGGAGGGAGTCAACACCCGTTGACCTCTCGCGTCTCGGGGATTCGTAAGACAATAGTACGTGATCTCGACAGTGAAACTCGCAAAGTAGCGAGTAGCGAGAGGAGATTGCATGAAGCTTAGCCAGTGGTCATGCGTAGAGGGCCCTGACGAACGAAGAGCTATACCCATTTCACGATCTCGGGTATCATGGGATTGGAGAGGAAGAGTCGGGAGTCACGACTCACGAAATCGAGAGATTGCGAGTTGCGAAAAGGACCTATGGATCAATAAATCGTGATTCCAGCAGGGAATCGAAAGAGTCGATCCAGCTCAGAGGAGACGAAGAACGATCCTATGAGCAGATCTCGGCCCAAGGGCCGATAGGTCTACGTCATTTTTGGTATCAGAGCTTGAATCTGTTTGAATACTTTAGACAGGGAAAGCGAGAAAGAAAATCTCATCCATACCACCGAGAAGAAGAGACAGGGAAACACCCGATCTACCAGAGGAAAGGGAAATGCCAAGAGGAAGGGGTAGGCAAGTGCCAAATCTAGCCATGGAAAGAGAGATGCGTGACATACACGCTGGACTCAAGGACATGGAGACAACACAGAGGCACACAACTGGTGTTGGAGATGTCAATGATTCTGAAAGTGAAGATGAAGCTGGACATGAAGGAGAAGAAGTCACAAAAGAAGATGCAGCAAATGAACGCCTGATTAGGGTTGTTGCAAGAATGGGTGCTAAGGCAAAAATGGATATTCCAGTATATGAAGGAAATCTGGATGTTGAAGAGCTTCTAGACTGGATTAGAGCTCTGGACACATATTTTGACTATGAAGATGACGAGGAAGACAAGAAAGTCAAACATGATGTCACAAGATTGAAAGGACATGCAACATTGTGGTGGGATGAGCTACAAGCTGACAGACGTTGCAAAGGCAAGCAGAAGATCAAGAGTTGGGATAGGATGATCGCAAAGATGAAGGTGAAATTCATTCCTAGGGATTACCAGATTACTCTGTTTCAGAGAATGCATAATTTGAGACAGAAGCTGATGACAGTGAAGGAGTACACTGAAGAATTCTATAGGCTAAACGTCAGAGCAGGTCATCGTGAAAGTGATGATGAAAAGGTTTCCAGATACATGAATGGTCTGAGATATGACATTCAGGATGAGATGAGCATGATGACCATCCGAATGGTGGAAGATGCTTATCAGATGGATCTAAAGGCTAAAGAGAAGCTGAGCCGAAAGCAAGGTCAAAGAGGCCGAGGCAGAAGTCAAGTCAGAGGCAAATCAGTTGCCCATGATAGAAATCAAAAACCCAAGGAAGAGTGGAAGAAACCTCAAACTCGGACTGAGAGAGGTGGAATCTCACAGAGAGGGCAGTATACCGAACAGAGAGGTCAATATGCTGATGGAAACATTTTTCCTCGTACCAGAGGTAGAGGAAGAGGAACAGGTGGAGTGGTGAAATGCTTCACATGCGGAAAGAATGGACACAAGTCTTATGAATGTCCAGATAAGAAGAAAGAAGGTGGTGAGACTCACATTTTCGAAGCACAGAGGTGGAATGTTGAGGCAGAGGATGATGAAGGCGGAAGATCGTTGATGATGCAAAAAGTTCTCTTAACGCCAAAGAAGGAGGTGGAGAATCCAGTGCAAAGGAACAGACTTTTTCGGACCACTTGCAAGACCAAAGACATGGTATGCAAGGTAATTATGGACAGTGGTAGTATAGATAATCTTGTTTCTATAGAGATGGTAGAAAAGTTGGAGCTGGAGGCTATTGAACATCCAAGCCCATATAGAGTTTCGTGGCTACAAAAAGGACATCAGGTAAATATCACTAAACAATGTTTAGTTGAATTTAAAATAGGTGGGTATAAAGATGAAATACTCTGTAATGTTATTCCCATGGATGTTTGTCATCTATTGTTGGGTAGACCATGGCAATATGACAGAAATGTGATTCATGATGGGAGGAAGAACACATACACCCTAGAGAAGAATGGGAGAACTCACATGTTGCTTCCAATCAAAGATAAAGAGGTGAAACCTGAAGTAAGCAACACTGTACTTCTCATGAGTGGGAAGGAACTTCTTATAGAGGTTAAGAATAAGGAGGAACCGCAATTCATTGTGGTTAGGAAGCCTAAAATTGTTTTAACCAGTACAAGAGTAGATGATTTACCGAAAGAGGTTCAGAAACTGTTGGAAGAGTTTGCTGACATAGTAGTGGATGAACTACCTCGTTCGTTGCCACTGATCAGAAGTGTGAGTCATCATATTGATCTCATACCTAGAGCGAGTTTACCAAACAAAGCAGCGTATAGATTGACGCCGCAGGAGAATGAAGAAGTCAAAAGACAGGTCCAGGACTTAATGGACAAGGGGTTAGTTAGAGAAAGCTTGAGTCCATGTGTTGTTCCGACAATGCTCAGTCCGAAGAAAGACGAAGGCTGGAGGATGTGTACTAACTCGAGAGTGATCAACAATATAACCATCAGGTACAGATTTCCATTGCCAAGAATGGATGATTTGATGGATTTCTTGAGTGGAGCCAAATTTTTTTCGAAAATTGATTTGAAAAGTGGATATCACCAGATTCGTATGAGAGAAGGTGATGAATGGAAGACAACCTTCAAAACCAGTGAAGGGTTGTATGAATGGCTTGTTATGTTGTTTGGCTTAACAAACGCACCAAGTACCTTCATGAGGTTGATGAACGAAGTCCTGAGGGATTTCATCGAAAAATTTGTCATTGTGTATCTAGATGACATACTGATTTTCAGTAAAACAGAGGTAGAGAATTTGAAACATTTGGCTACAGTGATGAAGAGATTACAGCAAGAGAAGCTGCTGATAAATATGAAGAAATCCTCATTCATGAAAACAGAGCTCATTTATTTGGGTTTGTTATTTCTGCAGATAAGTTGAGGATGGATCCAAATAAGGTGGAGGTAATTAAGAATTGGCCATCACCGAAGAGTATATTTGAGGTGAGAAGTTTTCACGGATTGGCTAGTTTCTACCGGAAGTTCATCAAGAATTTCAGTGGAATTAGTGCACCGATGATGGACACGATGAAGAAGAGACACAAGTCTTTTCACTGGACAGAAGAGGCTGAGAAAATCTTCAATTTGTTGAAAAGGAAAATCACGGAACAACCAATTATGGTGTTACCTGATTTCCAAAAGACATTTCAAGTAAAATGTGATGCAAGTGGATTTGCAATAGGGGTAGTCTTGAGCTAAGAAGACAGGTCGATAGCATACTTTAGCGAGAAGCTGAATGAAGCAAAAGTGAAATACTCCATGTATGACAAGGAGTTCTATGCTATTATTTAGGCATTGAATAAATGGAGACATTAATTAATCCCGAAGGAGTTTGTCTTATATAGTGACAATCATGCTTTGCAATTTCTAACTCAACAGAAGAAGTTGAATCAAAGACATGCAAAATGGGTTGAATACATCTAGAACTTTACTTTTGTAACTAAGCATATTTCTGGAACTGCTAACAAAGTTGTTGATGCTTTGAGCAGGAAATGTTTGTTGTTGCAGGAGTTCAGAGTCAACACACTGGGTTTTGATGATCTCAGGGACATGTACAGAGATGATCCAGATTTTAAAGAGGCGTATGAAGCAGCTGAGAATCCAATTCTCAGGGACAGAAGTGAATGGACAGAATACATGATCCAGGAAGGATTATTGTTTAAGGGTAATCAACTTTGTATTCCAAAATGCTCCATGAGGGAGAATTTGTTGAAGGAGAAACACAGTGGAGGATTGGTCGGGCATTTCGGTCATGATAAGACGTTCTCAAAGTTAAATGAGTCATATTTTTTGCCAGGAATGAGAGCAGACGTCAAAAGGTTTGTGGACAGATGCAGAATTTGTCAGCATTCAAAAGGAAAGAGGCAGAATGCAAGCTTTTATCAACCATTACCCATACCTGACAGGCCGTGGGATGTAGTCAGCATGGACTTCATATTGGGGCTACTAAGAACACAAAGAGGTTTTGACTTGATCTTTGTAGTGATAGATATATTTTCTAAGATGGAACATTTGATACCATGTCAGAAAACCAGTGACGCAACTCACATTGTGAATCTATTTTTCAAAGAAGTCATTCGACTTCATGGTTTACCAAGGAGCATAGTTTCGGATCGAGACACCAAGTTTGTGGGACACTTCTAGAAAACCCTATGGAAAAAGCTGGGAACAAACTTGTCGTTTAGTTTAGCTTATCATCCTCAGACGGATGGATAGATAGAAGTTGTGAACAGAAGTTTGGGAGACTTGCTAAGGAGCTTGGTGACAAAACACCACAGTCAGTGGGACAATATTCTACCACAGGCAGAATTTGCTTACAATGATTCAATCAATAGAAGCACAGGGCACAGTCCATTCCACATTGTTTATGGCATGCATCCAAGGGGAGTTTATGAATTGAGAGATTCATAACAGAATGCAACTAGGAGTGCTAGTGCAAAGGATTTCGCAGAAGCGATGAAGGAACTTCACAGCCAGGTGAAGGAGCAATTGCAAAACTCGAGCCAAGAGCATAAGCGCAGAGCAGATCAACACAGGAGACAACTTCAATTCGAGGTTGGTGATTTGATTCTGGCACATCTGAGAAAGGAAAGGTTTCCAAAGGGGACATATAACAAACTGAAGATGAAGAAGATCGGACCATGTAAGGTCTTGAAGAAATTTGGGGCAAATGCTTATGAGATTGAATTACCCGATGGGATTAGAATTTCTCCGATATTCAATGTCTCATATTTGTACCCATACAAGGCTGAAGCAGGTAGCGAACAACCAGAGGTTCAGTGGACAAAACAGATGCCAGTTGCAGAGAAGCCACAGATGGAAATCATACTGGACAAAAGAGTTAGTAAGGGGACCAGAAGAAGGGAACATTTTGAATACTTGGTCAAGTGGAAGGGACATCTAGTTGAAGATGCCAGCTGGGAGAATGAAGCAGAGATCCAGAAGCATGGGCAGACCGTGAGAGAACTCATGGACAGGAGCCCATGAAAATTTTCAAGCAAGGGAGTATGATGCAGGACCATTGCCAGCATCAAGCGAGCGTGGGGCAAGCGCCAACGCATTTTGGCACATGATGAATTGTTTGAATGTTTTGAAGTTGGATGTGCCAAACTTAAATGTAATAGTTAATAAAGGGTGTACTTCTTGATTGTAATCAGACCTTGAGCGTCCCGCTCTCATCTGAAGGACTAAAAGGCATTTATGCTAGTAAATGTAAGTAGATAACTTTGAATTCTAGATTAGACAGTTTTAGGAGCCGCAGGGAAAACGGATATAGACACCCTCACTTGTATCATTGTAACATTAGAAACATTATCAATCAAGAGAGCATAGGAGAGCAGAAGCAGAGAGCTGTGTAGAGTAAAACCCCATGTACAGAAGTTCTAGATTAATACAAAAATCTTTAGTTCAGACTCATGGTGTCCAATTGCTTTCTGTGTTGTACATGTTGATTGATATATGTTTGTTTACTCTCTATTATGCATTTGTTTTGATGCGTGAATGTATGATTTCATATTTAATGTATGAAATCTGAAGAGAGGGAGAGTAAGGAATGAGTTTCAATTGTTTCTCTGTCTGAGCAAGAGTTTTCCTGCAAGGAGTGCAGTGAAATTGTCTGCAAGGTGTGCATTGACAGAAGTTAGAGTTTGTCTCTGCAAGATCAGGAGAGATAACATAGTTCTCATTCTTGCAGAAGTGCAAGTTAAGCACAGGAGCCGTGCAAGGAGTGCGCAGGCCGAGTGAAGTCTCAGAGTTTACAATCTAAGAGAAATTATTGAAAGATTGTTGTCGCAAGGAGTGCTCAGAGTTAAAGAATTCAATACTTGGAAGTATTGAAGAATTGTCGCAAGGAGTGCGCGCAGGAGTCTTCTTGAAGATTCGAGTTGTGGAAAAAGCTCAGAAGGGATAGAGCCTTCGAAGTTGTTGAAGAGAAGCTCAAAGAGGACCAGTGCCTTGAAGTATTGGAAGGAGGCGTAGCGACATTGTTTTTCTGGTGAATAATTTTCGTGAAGGCGTACTTGTTAATTTCGCAGGAGTTGTTAAGGAGGCATTGGCCGGTCGGAATCCTCCGTGGAGGATTCACGAAGTCCTGGAAGCTGTCAAATCTTGCAAAGGAGCAGGGAAGTTACAACACGTATTCTCCAAGTGCTATCTCTGGAGAATCGGACCGTAGGATCTAAGCCAACAAGGGTTGTTGGATCACTCGTGGAATCTCATTTCGTGGATTCACGAGTTGAAGGTTTAAAACCTTTGCATCAAGATTCGCGAGGTCGCGAAAGGCGAAGTCTTGAAATAGTGAGAGAATCTGAGTTGTCTGATTGGAAGGACACGTGTCACGAGATCCTCTCTATCGGGGATTCGAACATCGAGGTTCAGAGAGGGAAGTCCCTAGACTTCGCAAGTACCGAAGTCGCGAGAAGATCGGGACCGTCCATTCGAAGAGGACAGGTTGCAGAGATCCAGAGATCTCGCGAACTCGGAGGTTCGCAATGTGAGAGCCCAAAGTTTGGGTGCTCCAAGTCGCGAGTAGCAAAGTTGCGAGGAGAAAATATAGTCGTTGGATCCCGGTCAAGGGAGGATCGTTGGATTAGAGCCTCATCGCGCGTTTCGCGTATTCGGAGGTTCGGAGGTTGGAAGGACCTTGTCTCAACTGTAGAAGTTGCGAAGTTCCAAGAGCCGAAGCACGGAGGGACACGTGGAAAAACCACAAAGTGGGCCCGGGAAATAGACAGGCGAACACGTGTCTCCTAGTGGAGGGAGTCAACACCCATTGACCTCTTGCATCTCGAGGATTCGTAAGACAAGAGTACGTGAGCTCGACAGTGAAACTCGCGAAGCGACGAGTAGCGAGAGGAGCTTGCGTGAAGCTTAGCTAGTGGTCACGCGTAGAGGGCCCTGACGAACGAAGAGCGATACCCATTTCACGATCTCTGGTATCGCGAGATTGGAGAGGAAGAGTCGAGAGTCACGACTCACGAACTCGCGAGATTGTGAGTTGCGAAAAGGACCTGTGGATCGATAAATCGTGATTCCAGCAGGGAATCGAAAGAGTCGATCCGACTCAGAGGAGACGGAGAACGATCCTGTGAGTGGATCTAGGCCCTAGGGCCGATAGGTCTGCGTTAGAAAGCCAATAGAAGTTCGTTGAGGCTGGGAAACTATTCGAAGTTGGCAGCCAGATTTTGTGGGCCATTTGAAGTCCTAGAAAGGATTGGTCCAGTTGCATATATGTTTGCATTACCTGCATCCATGACTGTACATAATTTGTTTCATGTTTCATTGCTTAAGAAATATATACCTGATGCTAATCATGTAATGGATTAGACTGTGATTCAAGTGGAGAATGAAGGCGTCTTGCAAGTGCATCCTATGTGCATATTGGACAAGAAGAGAAAATAGCTCCAGAGTCGATCCATAGGGCTTGTAAAGGTCCAGTGGACCTGGTACGGTCCTGAGGACGTGACATGGGATCACGAGGATGCGATGCGAGCAGAATACCCACATCGTTTTGAAGATTTTGGAAATCTTGTTGATGTTGTGTAAAGAGTTGCACAGAGAAAATTGCAAAAATAAGGGGAGGGGATTGTAATATCCCCAAGGACGAGCCCATGTTGTATTTATGAATTGTAAACATATTTTGTAGGTTGGTGAGCTGAGTATTGATAAGCTGGTGGGATTATGTGTTTTTTGGGTCAGAGAGCCTAAGTGTTAAAGGCCAAGAGCCTATTTTTGTATATGTAATTATGAAGAACATTAATAAAATATAAACATCGATGCATGCAGACCGACCATGAAGAAAGAGTGATGGGGGACTAAGCTTCCACAGAGTGGGTAAGGGAAAGGGGGCTGAAAGGTTGGAAAGAAGGGATAAGCTTAGGGGCTTAAGTCCTTGAGAATGATAATTTACTATTATTCAAAAGTTGTGTGAAAGACATGTTTTTATCCTAAGTCCTGGGAGAGGCAACGCATGCAGCTCCAACGTGTTCAAAAGGGAACGCATGCATCTCCAGGAAGACAAGTGTCGACCTGTGCACATGCAGTTAAAGGCTGAAGCATCAGCTGGGTTGGGGGTTCGTCCTCCATTCTTCCATACGCTATCTAAACCGTGTGGGTCGACGTCTGATCTCTGCATACCCTCATGCAGCAATGAAACCAGAAAATTGTGACGTTTTCCTAAGAAGCGGACGCGTCCTATGTCTGAAACGTTTGCATCTGCGTTCGACCTCTGCGTTGATCCCTTGTCATGCACCCTGAAAACCAGTGGAAAACTCGTGGACTGAGTCATGTCTCCTGTGTGTCCTGTGAACCCAATTTATTCTCCCTTGCAGAGCTGAGTCCGTACCTGAACTGTTTTGGGGTTGTTTCTTTCTATTTTCCTGAGTAGTGTTGACCAGTTGTTGTAGCTCTTATCCTTACCTTGCAGGAATTGAGTTGAACCATGGTTGAAGAGGCAGGTTTTCAGGCCTGTAAGCAGCTCTCTTCAGGTGAGAGAGTTTGTTGGGAAGTGGTTTTCTCCCAGAGAGAGTTCGGCACCAAATACAGAGCTCTGAGATTTCCTAATATGACCTATTGATGAGACCCAAAGAGGGAGGTGAAGCAGTCAATGGAATGTGTGACAGTGAAGCTGTATACTCCCGGGTGGAACATGCATATGGGGAATGAGAGTCTGTGAGTAGTGGGCGTAATAAGGCTCCTGGAGAGAATCCTTCCGGTTGCACTATGCAATTTTCCTGTAACCTTAGCCTAGTCTAGGATTCCCTTACTCGGGGTGGATCTTAGTCCCAGCTCGAGGGTGACCCACTACTGAGCATGTTGAGAAGCAGGGTGTAAGGCTAGGATTTTCGTGGAAGGTTTGCATGTAGTTGGTGGAGTTACTCCAGCCTAAAAGATAAGTATCAATTATGTGCTTAATTATGTATTTTATGCATGATTTGTAATGCTTAAATTTTATCATGTATTTCATTGCGTATCTGATTTACTGTCTATTACATTAGAATCTGAATGGTAACAATAATTCTGTGATTATTGTGATTAAGTGTTTTAATTGATTAAAATGCATGTTATATATCTATGTATATATGTGAATGTTCCGCGTAGTAGCATTGCCCGACCTGTCGGTGGCTAGGGACGTTACAATGTGTGTGTGTGTGTGTGTGTGTGTGTAAGGGTGAGCAACCAAATTTAATTAGTACAATTAGTTGAAATACATGTAATATGTAAATTAAATTTCTAGAAGTAAATGAGCTTGTTTAAAGTAAAACAATAATACAAACAAAATGGATAAAATGTAGAAGTATATAGGGTGAGTAATTTCATAAATAGATAAAATGTTTAAGTATATAAGGTGAGTAATTTTGGAAATGAATAAAATGGTGAAGTATAAATGGCGAGTAATTCCATAATGCATTGCTGTATATAGTTGTCCAAGTATAAAGGGCCAGTAATTATCAAATGTATTGGTGTATATAATTGATGGGGGTCCCTTGTTAAATGGGGTCAAAGAAATGTCCATTGTGAGTCTACCATCCAACTTGGGATGTGTAAGGGGGGCTTCATAAATCCACACAACCCTTGATCCTGGCGTAAGATAACATTTCTCACCCATCATATTTCGAGTTTGAATGGCAGTTCCAAGTGCTACTCTATAATGTGTCCATCAATCTAGCAATGAAGAGTAATATAAGAACTATTTAATTTCTCTATTGCATGAAGATTTGAAAATGATAAAATCTAATCATATATGTATACTATTTAAAGTTAAATATAAATACAATGGAACTAATACAAGTAAAATATAATTGTTCAATAAATTAAAGTAAAGTGAAATCAAGATATGTGTATATAGTAAGAAAAAAAACATATTATGTTGGATATAAACATAGCCAAGCCAAGTGTAATGAAACTAAGGACTAAAAGATGTTTATATTGTGATGTGTATATATTAAGTATAAAATAAATTACATTGAATATAAACAAACTGAAAAATAATAAAGTTATTAAAAACAATGTAAATCAAATTTAAGTATAAATAGAATATAAGTATTAAAAATAAAATATCATTGGACAACCAATAAAAATAAAATGAAATTAAGAATATATATATTTTATAGCAAAATAACAAATATAACTAAATTAAAGCAATATTAATCATATTTATATGAGTATATATTAAATATACAAGATATGAATTTGGAAAGAAGCATAATAAAATTAAAGAAATTGTTTGAAAAATTATAACTAATCTATAAGATATAGTTTTTAATAAAAGTGCATAATACTAACATAAGTATAAAATATTGTAAAATGTATAATATTCAATATTAGTAAATAAATGGTAAACTAACATAAACTTTACTAAATTTTAAACTAACATAAAGTATACTAACCTAAACTGTGGCATAAAATGTATATAGTTTGAATGCATAAAATTAACATAAATTAAAAATATTATAAGGTGTATATGAATGTATAAAAAGTAGAAAGTTCATTTCATAGATACATACCAGAAACTATAATCCAAAGTCAACATCTTACAATATATTATAATATGAGTAAAAATAAAATACATATACCATTCAATCCAAAAATATTGCATTTTAAAATACAAAGTGTAAGTCTAGACTATTAACAACAACATACATTGATAACCTATCTTAAAATAAAATCTTAAAAAATATAAAAAAATGTTAAAAAAAAAATTAGTATGTAAGGTATATTAAAAAAATTGGATAAAACTTTAAAAGTGTCATGGAAATTGGTTACAATAAAAAAGGAAATGGAATTTTGGTTGATTAATGATTTTTGTATTTTCAAAGAATGTTTTCCTATGAGAATGCCTAAGTAATTTGAGGGAAGTTTTCATACTAATATTGTTAATGGGAATCATACACATAATGCATGTAAAATGATGTAATTTGAAATTAGTTCATTACTCTGATGAGGAATACTTACTACAACTCTCAAGTTGGTGAAAAACTTATACCTTTTGAAAATAGAGAATGGAGTAGACTCAATAACTCTTATATATTCTAGATTAATTTATATAATTAAGTGTATTATCTTCAAGGTTTGATTTTATTTTAAAGGTTATAATGAAGTAACTCTTATATATTCTAGGTTAATTTATATAATTAAGTGTATTATCTTTAAGGTATGATTTTATTTTAAAGGTTATAAAGAAGTAATGAATTATGATGGAATTTAAAAGTAATAGGTTTTGGTCTCATCTGGTGAATGAAAAAATTTAATAATAATATTAGCAACCAGGAATTAAAAAGTTATAAAACTAAAAAGATATTGCCCTAGATATGTTTTTATTTTACTGGATGAGAACCATCATTGTAAAACCAATATCATTATGGGAATTGAATCCAAGTTGGGAAGATGCACAACCATCCAAGCTAAACCCAATTGACCTAAACATATATATTCAAATTTAGTTTATAATATGTCTTCAATTAACTTTTTATCTATTTTTAACATAGCATCATATTATTTGTATAAAATGATTTTCAATCAAATAAATAATTCAAATAATAATAAAATAAATAAATAATGTTATCCTTATCTATAATTTAGTAAATTTGATAATTATGTATAATGTTAATAATAAAAATTCAAATATTAATACATAAGTACTAATATATAAACAATTTTATAAATAAAATTAGAATGTAAAAAGTAAAGACAAAAAAAAAAAATTTATAATAATAGTTAATGATAATATACACACTACTAAAATAAAAAATTAATAAATAAATAGGGAAACAAATAACACATAAAAACAAGATACAAGTATTCACAAAAATAAAATATTAAAGAAAAAATATATAAATACATTACATAAAGAAGAAAAAATAGAAATATAAATATGTGAAAGAGAAACATTTCATTCACTTATGTATTTAATATTTCAAAAAAAATGTTTTGTTATATAATATGTGTAATGTTTCACATGAATTTGCATTTTGTTAAGATAAAGTGACTTGAATTATAAATTTCAAGTTTGTACTAAAAAACAAATTATTGTAAATGCAATTTTTTACAACAAACATATTGTAAATGTAATTGGAAATATTTTTTTGTTTTACTCTTAAATGCTCTAAATTTTATTAAATTTTATAGTATAATATGAAAAATTTTAATTTATAATATATAATATAAAATAATTTATCAAGATATATTAATTTATAATATATAATATAAGATAATTTATCAAGATATAATATAATATATAGTATAAAAGAGTATTTACTCTTTTAATTTATCAATATATAATATAAGATAATTTATAAATATATAATATAATAATGTAAATTTATTTTGATTTTTAATTTATTAATATATAAAACAATTTGTCAAACATGTTGTTTATGTTACTCATTTTTTTTCACTAATTTTTTTTGTTTTCATATTATATCAAATTATTTTTATGTTTGATTAAACTTATTTACTAAAAAAAATTATTTGTTTTAATATTTATGAGATAAAAAAATCTCATTTACATATTAAAGTTAAATAACACAATGTAAAAATATTTAATGATAAGTATAAAAAAATGATTTAAAATAAAGTAAATAAATTTTTAATATCAAAATCTGTTTGAATAGACTAACTAGATGATTTAAATCATACCATTACACCATAACTTTGATTAGATTTTAATCTCTAAAAAAATTAAAATATTAAATATTATTTAGTGTCATATAAAACTTTTCAATGTTAATTTACACTTTGCAGATTTATATGGTTGTTATATTTGTATTGCATTACAGGTTGCAGATTTAGATGGGTTGTTGGTAAATTCTCAGTAAGTCCAAAGTGGTGTTCGGGGGAATGCCGAGCTCGTAGTCCGAAGCACTCGGGAGATAAGAAAGGTCACCCCCCGCGTCCGAATCTAGGTTTTGGCCTTCATGGTCTCTACAAGTATCAGAGGCCGCTGAAGTATCCCCAGAGTTGGAGGGGAGATAAGAAGTGGAACAAGTGGAAGCAATCTCTTCCTCCAGGCTTCTCATGACTCCGCTTACGAGCTCCTCACTTGGAGCGTATTTCTCTTCTTCCTCTGCTAAGCTTTGGTCTAATTGCAGTAGATCAAGAAACCGATCTGTTTGTTCGCCTGGGAAGCGTTTCGGCTCCTGGACATCATTGGAGTCCGCCAGAGACTCGGGCTCACGGCCGCGTTTTCTGAGCGTCTGAGGCATGATTGAGAGGTGGCCAGGAGATTCGAACACAGAACACAACGGTGGTGCAGAGACGAGAGAATGATGATAATTTGGGTCCTGCTATGATTTCCTAGATGGGTGTGAGAGCGGATACGAGAGCAAAGGAAAACAAGATTGGCTATATATAGACATACAGAGCATCTCAACTTTTTCCGGTATAAGCAGGGCCAAACAGGGAAGCCTGTATTTGAAAAGTATGCGGGTTTGGCGAAAGTTCAGGAAGTCATGCAAGTTCAAGAATACATTGCACGCGGCGGGCATCGGTCCTATCTTAACTGCAGAGGTATCAATCTCTCGAAGAATCGTTGAGTAAAGACTTTACTGGATAACAATTTCCACGTCAGGGCCCAGGGGGCGGTGAGAGATTTACTCCGTGTTTTATTGAAGCTTGATGTGACCCGCGAGTCGAAATACGTATACGGTTTAGGACTGTACGTAACCATTAATTAAATATAAAAAATGAACAGTCAGAAAAGGAAATCTCCCGAAGAATTTTGCACTTCTGGTTTGTTCTAGTTGTTCTAGATTTCGACAATGTAGCTCGTCCAATCGATAATTACTTTCTCAACAATTGTCTTTAAAGCATGGAGAATTCAGTTTATTTGTGCGGCCATGTGTTTTTCGTTCCACCATTTTGACATCTAGTAAATGTGTGTAGGCTTTTAAGTTTTCCTTTCTTTGACTTCAGTTTATTTGTACGGCATGTATTTTCCAATCCCATTTTGACAACAAGTAAATGTGTCACGTGTGTACGCTTATAAGTTTTACTTTATTTTCCTTCTAACTTCGAAGTCACGAATGACGAAGGAGTGAAAAAACACGCGTGCGACGTTAACAGACATTTTGGTATTTCTCATGATGTTTCTGTGTTTTTAATGTATTTTATCATCTAAAAGATTTGGTGCATGTCATCTTCGATAGTGACAGTTTCTAATTTCCCAAACTACAAATTCTCCGTTCAAACTCCATGTGAGTTAAAATCATGAAATATGCGATGACATAAGCAATACGATCTTGATAGGCCGATGGTAAAGGTATTGCTTAACGATGATGGGGCTTAAAACTAGCATACCCTTTAAGTTCAAGTTTTAAGCTGGTGAATGGGAACGCTGAAGTAATGGTTGTTTTTTATATTAACGATATTTGATGATGCGTTGAAATAGATCATTAAAGTGTATGTGAGTATATGTGGAAGAAAGAAGAAAACAAATAAGCATTAAAGAAATGTGTACAAATGAGTGGGATTTGTTTCTTATTTCCACATTTAATGGGTGGGATTGGTATTTTTTGGGGGTTGACATCGTCCCAAGGTGGACCGAGATCTGTATCAAACTCCACAACGACATATGTTGGCAAGCTTGGAGGGTTGACTCCTTTTGTGTAGGCAATTTGAGTGACCAAGCGTGGTGCTCCATTAACCAATCATGTTTTGATCCATAAATTGCAGGTCAACATAACACATTGGCCAATGCATAACAAGATTTGTTGTTCTAATTGATGGTCATCATCTTCCTTAGAGATAGAAGAGCCAAGGCGTTCTGCAATGCAGCGTTTTATTGGCCTATTCAAGGATTGAATCATTTTTTTATTATGTTGGTACACCAAAGTATTTATTGCAAATAGCTGTATGGCCACATTCAAGTCTTTGCATTCCATTGTAGACAAGTATGTATTTGTACGAGATTGAAGGATCTCCCGATCTTCTTGTAGTGGAGTTGCATTTCGGATGTTTGTCAATAGGCGACGAAATTGGACTTGATGTATATCCTGCCCTTGTTGGCAGAAGCTTGTTTGCAAGGTTACAACAGTGGTGAAGGCGTTCCACAAAGACCTACCTGGTGCTTCACATGTATACAAAGGTTTATCCATAACAGGCGGGAGCGGTCCTAGATCACCAACAAGAATTATAGAGCAATGATCGAATGGAAAATTGTTGGTTTCTGGAAAGGCTTCACGTAGACGACTTTCAATCTGCACAAATAGTTTAGGCCCGATGCAGCTCATCTCACCAATGAGGACATACCGAATATGTTTCATCGTTTCCTGGAACACTGCCAATGTTTGTGTTTTCAAAGGTTGGAAATTTTTAATTGGAATCTTAAGTGTTGAATGTATAATGGTTGCTTGTATGTTGAAAGTTGCAACTCCAGTGGGAGCAAGAAGTAGTATTGGACTATGTCCATATGGAGATTGTCCATTCAAAGAAGCTTTAATGCAATTGATCAGATAAGATTTTCCAATGCCAGCAGTTCCTTGGATGATCATCATTAGAGGTGATTTTTTTTCTTTTTGTTGTGAATGATGTAATATTATATCGAATGCCTGATATTGTTTGTGTGACAATGTATTATCCCCTAGATTGATAGGTTCGTGCCTTTGTAGCACATCCATACAAGGCCAATTGGTTTCAATGAACTGTGTTGCATAAGTAAGAATTGCTTCTGGAATGTCTGGGTTGTTCCAACAATATTTGGTGCCAAAGTCACAATGCCCAATAATGTCAAGCTCGTTGAAGTGTATATTGGCAGCAAGGATCAATCTTGATAATAATTCCTATTCATTTATCTCCATGTCGGGATGCATATTTGTATCATTTTCTTCAGCTTCATCTAGTGGTGTTTCTTCAACATTTGCAAGGGAATGGTCTACATGCCATGCATGGTAGGTTCATTTTATGTTCTGCCAATTGTGTATGGTAGTATCTCTTGAGAGGCCTATGTCAGTTGCAAAGTTACTGAATGGTTTGTATAGTAGCAACTCACTCCAACAGAATTCTTAAAAGGATTTGGAATCTGGTGTCAGAATGATTGTGAAGTGTGGCTAGATAAGGACAATTACTGCAGAGCTCCTTTGTCGCCAAGGGTTAATTTTTCGATGGTGACTATATGACCAATATTTTACAATTTCAATGAGAGGGAGGGGATTAAGGCAAGGAGGTTGATTGACATAGGCATCAATGAAGGTAGATTCAGATAAACAATCAGATGTCTCTTTGGAGACTCGACGAAAGATATGGCAACCAACATTTAGTGTCATGAAAAGACGACTACATGTGACAAGGGGGAGTTTTTGCAGCATATGGCAGGTTTCCTGGGCGCCTATATCTCGGTCGACTAAAGCTTCTGTGTGCAAATGCCTATAGGAAAATGAAGCAGGATCTATTGGACTCAATGTATCTGTGATTCTAGTCGACATATGGTGATATCTCTCTGACCGGCCCTCTGCTTTAGAAGTGTATTTGAAAATATATTTCATAACTACGTGACGGGAGAGGATAGGTTGACAATCCATATTTGCTCACCATACTGTTAGTATGTCAGGGTTATGGATGTTTAGACGATCATCATTCCTGGCAAGTTCATATTTTTTTTTACCAAAAGCATCAATGAAGAGTGAAGAATTAGACTGTAAGGTCCATGGGCAATTATATCTGCATTGGAGCTTGGAGGCTTTCATACGGAGGCATGTCGTCTATGTCCACTTTGTATGGTGTTGTACCCGATTGACGAGATCTGTGTAGTCCTTAAATGGATGTGAATTAAGGAGGGTTGTTGTATCTTTTAAACAAGGGTCATCCTCAATGCATCGGTGCATGTGTAGATTTGTAGTATGGTCACTTCGGGGATTCCAAGCTGTTACATATTTTTCAAAGAAACCCTTAGAATAACTTATTTGTATGGGGTCTTCCCAATCCAAATTTTCTATTTCTGGAGCACCTTGTAACCATAAGAAACCATGAATATGCACGGAGCCTCGGTGTTTCCATTCATACCTGCATGAAAACCAATAATAGGATGTTAGAGAGATGTACAAGTTGTAGGTTTTACCTAGAATGAATGGGGATGAAAGTAAGATGTGATATACATGTACCAAAAGTCTTGAGTATGGAAGTATTTTTGAAGCATTTCCTGATGAAATATTTCAAACCTTTTATGCATGTACAAAGCAACGGTGTGGGGTCGTTGAATGACATTGCAGGTCCTCCATTGTTGACATAGAAGTGGATTTGAAGGTGGAGAGGTACCCATTACAGCATGCAAGTCTGGAAAATTTTTGTCTGATGCAGTGAGTGTGAAAAATAATGTGGGGCACCCTAGTTGTGCGATCATTTCTGTCAATTCTTTTCTACGAGAATTCCAGTGTGCTCTAGTCCCTCGAAGATGTGCACCAAATTGCATAACATGCTCTGGTAGTTTATTAGCAGGTAAAGTTTGTAGGTGGGATCAGAGGGCCTCAATAGTGGTTGGAATCTTGTTCTCTTTGCTTTTCTTTACAAACATTGATGCACTTGATTGACTGTGATGGCGCATGATGTGTTTGTATAGGAAGTAGCAAAATCTTGGGTGGCTACCAAATCTGTTGTCATGCTAGCTTATCAAGTGGAGTGAATATTGGTCAATGCGAATGTTTTTTTGTTGTGGTTGGCCATGGACTGCATGGCCAGTTGGGAATAGAGAAGGAAATGCCATATCAAATAATCCCTCGGTAGTATATTCATTCACTGGTATTGCACCTATTTGTGGCCATTCAAGTAGATTTAATGGGGGGGGGATTGGTTTTGGATAAAATGATTGATTTTTGTCAGTTCTCGATGCATATTAGGTAGGCAGAAGGCAAAAGAAGTTTGGTTTTCAGCAAAGTTTGGAGCAACTTGAGTTGTATCTGAAATATCAGAAGAAATGGTGCGGAGTCGAGAAGAGATGTCTGTAGGTAAAACAAGAAGTGAATAAATTGAGGTGTGGTTGAGTTGGAAATCTTTGTAATATCTATCATTTTGTATCTTGTAGAGAAGTGCATTCATGATATGAGATTTGATCACATAACAATCATATGATTTTCCCTCGATGCCATGTCTTCTAACTATTAAGATGTCCAAATCTTCAATATGGCGTGGGAGGTAATTAACAATTGTGTTAATATTTTGTGGAAAACTAATAGTGTGACCACTATATTTGTATTGGCCACCTTGAGCATGTCTAACCTGCAATAGCGGGCTCACTCGAGCGATGACCATTTCTTCTACTTAGGTGAGAATTGAGAGGACAAGGGGTTGTTCTCCAGGATCCATATTATTCCATTTAGAGAAGAGGTGGTCATTAGTTTTCTTTGTAGCAATGAGAACAAATAAAATCATCGGGTGATATGGTTGTATGAATCCCAGGGTAAGATTCCATACAAGTATTACAAGCATGTATTTTCGACAAGGCATCGATACAAGTATGGAATGTTCGAGTAATATGGGCAAGGGATTGGTGTTGAGTAGGTTCAAATGGGAAATCCATTGAAAGGAGATTTCCCTTGGATCTTGCAACTCGTCTACGCTTATTTAGTTCATCTTTGCGATGTAAATATTGTTTGTGACATTTTTCATTTGCTAGGGTATTTAATGTAGATGGAATACTATTGATTTGGTTGGTGAAATTGAAGTTGAGGTTAGAGGAGGTATGGGAGGTATTGAGTAAAGGGATGTTATTAGTAGTTGGGGGCATAAATGGTAATGATGGGTTTGTTTTTGAAGTTGATGGAAAAATATTTGGTTGCATAACGGTTTGTGCAAGTGGAAGATGGATTTCATTTGGATGAGGTAAAAATGGTGGTAGCATAGTTTGCATTTGGGTGAGTCCATGAACTTGTTTCCCAACTATTGAAGATGTGTAGAATGGTGTAGTAGTATGGGTAAGGGCTTGGTGTTGAATAGGATCAATTGGAAATTCCATGGAAGGATACTTTTTCTTGGATCTTGTGAGTTGTCTATATTTATTTAATTGATCTTTGTGACATGCATATTGTTTGCGGTGCCTCTCATGTTTTAGGGTAGTTGGGGTAGATGAAAGACTATTGTGTTGGTTGGTTACACTGAATGTAAGGTTGCAAAATCTATGGGAGTTCTTGGAGAAAGGGAGGGTGTCATCATTTTTTTCTTGTAGAGATGGTAAACATGGATTTGTTGTTGAAGTTGATGGAATGGTGTGTGGTTTCATAATGATGTTTGTTGGTTGAAATTGGAATTGTTTTAGATGAGGTAAAAATGCAGGGAACATGTTTTGTAATGGAATGAATTGATGGTTGTGTTGGCCAATTGGTGCACATTCTTCGAGGAGACCATCGTGGAGCTTATGATATTTATCCAAATGAAGTGATGTATCTTTAAGTTGTTCTATACTTTGAATTGTGAGTTGACCATGTTTCTGTACAAACATAACCATTGATTTATAATACATATCAACATTTCTTTGAAAGGTAGA